>JAQGAK010000412.1:0-83695 GCA_034696945.1 Lipothrix lubbocki
TTGCCAATTGGTGTTTCCATTCCTCTTAAAGACGGACGCGAATTAGCAACGTTGCAAAAATGGCTTGAAACTAACGACAAGCAAATAAAATTGGTAAGCTGAATTTTTAATTCAACGTTATCACGGAAATTTTTCAAATGAGAAACATTTAAACAAAATTATTTTTATACAGTTTCTCTTTTTTGGATACTGGAAGTTTTTAAAAATTTAATGCACTCTGTTAGGCAAATTATTTGCGAGGAATCGGAGGTTAGGATTTAAAGGACTGTGTACGGCGAATGCTTGAAAGACTTTTCTCACCAGAACTGGCCAGAGCAGTTAATTTTTCGGGTGCAAATAAAAAAATTAGCTTCAAAAATCACAATCTCCGCATCTGTTTGATCGGTAATACATTTGGCATAATTATAATTACATAGTAGTATTAGATTTATAAAGTTACAGGTTCATATTGAATTGAACCTGAATTTATTTTTAATTGCAAGTGTTTCAGATTTTACTTTACTCGTTTGAAGTTATTTATTTTTTGAAATTTTTTAAAATTTTAATTTTTGTTTTAATTATTCACGTAAAATAAATCATAGAAAATATTAATTTTTTGCTTGCAATTTTACAGCCGTAATATTTTAATGGCAAGCACTTGTAATTCATTGCATTAAATCTAGGCGTATTCAGAATAAATTGTATAATTTAGAATTCAATTACAATTTGATAAAAATTATAAATCATATAATTTATCTTCATTCATATTCAATTTATTTATAATTAGTTGTATTAGGTTTTGAAATAAATAAAAATAATATTTAAAAAAAATAAAGCCTTAATTACTACCATGCCCGGCTTGTTGTAATTTGAATGTAATATTTGTATTGTAGCAGCCTTGAGAGTTAATTCTCAATCAGCTATTCCGACTGAAGTAGAAGTTGATAAGCTCGTCCAGAAATGGTTTGGAGGCTCTTGTGACAGATATGGTGGTCGTGAAGCTCGAAAACAACTTCCAAATCAGCAACACAACAACGAAGACGTCGCTGAAAATTTAATTTAATTTTGTGTGCATGTAAATAAACGTAGACACTACTATGAGCCTTAAGAAGCAACGACGTCAGATTTTAAAAGAAAAAGCAATAATAATTAATCAAATTAGATCTGTACCATATGTTAACAATAATGTAGACCATAATTTGGAAGAAGCCGGAGAATTTGATGTAACAGATAACTATCTACAACCTATGTATGATTTAGAAGATAGCAAATGTGACTATGAGTCTGATGAAAGTAGCAATAATGATACAGCCCTTGAAAATATCCATTTAAAAACGAAACTTGCTGAGTGGGCCTGTAAGTACAATATAACCCACTGTTCCTTAGATTCGTTGCTGACAATACTAAAGTCATACACAACCAGTGACCTTCCAAACTGCTCTCGTTCGTTATTGGGTACACCAAGACAAACTAATGTAAAAAAGTTATGCGGCGGGGAATACTTTTATATAGGCTTGGAAAATAATATTAAATTACGTGTTCGTCAAGGTTTACATTCAGATCTTAAGATGCCATATTTGAAAGAAACCTTTTCTAATGTAAATAATTTACTGACAATTTCGGTAGGATGCGACGGTATTCCTGTTTCCAAGAGTAGTAACAATCAATTCTGGCCATTAATGGGAGTTTTAAACCAGTCAAATAACCAGAGTCCTTTTTTAATTTCATTGTATTATGGTAAAACCAAACCGAATGACTCAAATGTATATTTAAATGATTTTGTATTAGAAATGGGGCAACTTATTTCTACTGGTATAGTGATTGATGACATTAGGTATAATATCAGGGTTAGTTTTTTTACTGCGGACGCTCCTGCAAGAAGCTTCTTAAAATATATAAAAAATCATAATGCATATTTTGCATGCGAAAAATGTAATGTTGAAGGTGATTGGGCTGGGCGGGTCGTATTATTAGATTTAGACTGTGCATTGCGAACTGATGCAACTTTTGCAACACAGCAACATGAAGATCACCATGTTGGGAAATCTTCTTTATTAACTTTAAACATATCTATGGTCACTCAGTTCCCTATTGACTACATGCATCTAATTTGTATTGGTGTTATGCGTAAATTATTATACACATGGGTTAAGGGGCCCTTAAATGTTCGCTTAAGAAGTTTGGATGTAGACAGGATTTCAGAATTATTATTATCACTAAAACAGTTTATTCCTAATGATTTCAACAGGAAACCTAGGTCTTTAAGAGAAATGAAGCATTTTAAAGCTACCGAATTTCGAACGCTTCTACTGTACACTGGTCCCATTGTTTTTAAAAAGATATTGTCAAAAGAAGTTTTTAACCATTTCTTACTTTTGAGTGCAGGTACATTTATTCTTCTCTCATCAGGATCTACAAATCCGTATTTCAATTCAATTGCTAAAAATCTATTGCGTACGTTTGTAAAAAAGTGCGTAAAACTTTATGGTAAAGATTTTGTAACATATAATGTGCACTCTTTAATACATATTTCAGATGATGCGTTAAATTTTGGTAGTTTAGATAGCTTTAGCGCTTTCGGATTCGAGAATTATATGCAATTTTTAAAACGCTGTCTGAGGGGTCAAAAGCATTGCTTAGTACAAGTTTCGAATAGAGTATCTGAAGCTGAAAATGTATTTAGTCTAGCTAATGATTGTTCCAGTCGTACAGGATTTGTGGGTAAATCAAATTGTAATAAGTATATTTACAATAATATACTCATATCAACTACTGAGGGAGATAATTGTTTTTTAACCAAAAATTTTAAACTGTTGTTTGTCACTGATTTGAAGAAAGTTGAAGAAGGTGTTATCATTTGTTAATTATTTAGGCAAATGGTTAATGTTGATTATTATCCTATTGATAGTAGTTTTTTATGTATTTACAAAGTCTCGTCATTATCTAGGTCAATTGAATTGCCGTTGTCGTGTTTGTTGAAGAAATGCATCGCGTTTCCACAGGATAATAGATTCTATATATGTATGCCTCTTACTGCTAATATAGGTACTTTTTAACTATTGTGTTAGTGTAGATTTTATACTTATTTTGGTATTTTCAATAAACATTTTTTAAACGAAAAAATGCGTAGTTAGTTCATTAACTTATTTTCATATGCATCTTTAGTGTAACGTACATATGTATGGGGAATGCATGGGCGCCCCAGTACTGGAACGGCGCTGTTAAGTTTAATGGCGGTGTACTGGCATACAGCACTGGACCAGTTCTTACAGCCAGCGAGTTTTGCCAGCGCTGTACCAGTGACTTGCCAGTGGACAAAACGTAGACTCAGCCAGCGGTTAGGTACAGAGCTGGTTCAGCGCTGGTTCCATATCGTATGGTTTCCTGGGAGTAGAATTCTCGCAATAAATAAATTTGTCTGCAAAAAATTATCTGTACAATTGTTATATTATTGAAATTCCCACTTCCTGTAAAATGCACAGAAACTGTGCTTATCGTTTTCTATGTATGTACATATACGTAATCGAAGGAACACCAACATGTTCCTTCAAAAATAATTTTATTTATAGATTAATTGAATTACCGTATCTACAAAATAACAATATATTGAGGAAGTTTGTGTTATTACTGATCGCGTAGATCTCTCGCACCTTCCCTTTAATTAATCCTGCGATATTTTTAATGCGGATTTTTTATTCCGTCAGAAAAATTTGTTGACACTTGCTGGACAGTTTCTCACAATAATTATTTATTTACAAAATTTAAAAAATATTTCAATTGTAATGTGGTAAACTGGTTATTACATAATATGTGAGGCTGGGAAATGGCGAAATACACGATAAAGTTAAATTCATAATAGAGTATTCACAGCTAGGTTAATTGTTCTATTGGACATACAAACATCCCAAAACCGGAAAAATAAAATGTATTAATTGTGAAAAACGCAAAATGCGGAAAAATGGTATAAAAACGCGAAAAACTGCGAAATATACAAAGTTTCCACGTAATACTGAAAAATTTGATGTCCAACAGCTTTTATTGAAATTTATTGCACAAAAACGGGAATTTCAACCACGAAAATAAATTCCTAAATTACTTTTATTTACTTTTGGCATCAAAAACTGCTCAGAATTAAAAATAACTCGTTGCAAATTGTAAAAATGATGTTAAAAACCGCAAAATAAAGCCAAAATAAAAAGAAATTTAAAAAACTGTAAATAAAAATCGCAAAATACCGCGAAATTTCGTCATTAATTTTGCGAAATATGTACCGCGAAAAATTGACTTCAATTTTGCGAAATGTTCAGGGCCAAAAACGCGAAATGCTCCCAGCCCTAATATGTGACGCCTATAATTTAAATTATTTTTCAGGTCAATTGGTAATTCCTAAAGTGTACTCACAGTGTGCCCAATAACCTTTGCATTCGGGCTGTATTGATAAACATTATAACATATCGTCGGACTAACTACAGAACGAGCTTTTGTGATTTTGACACAATACGAAAAGGCGATTAAAGTCGACTCTCCCGATAAGAGCACACTATAAAGACCATGATTTGAGCTCTTATAAGGGTACGCTGTTATAGGGAATTCGGTTTAAATATACGGAAAAACACGAATTACCTTAAATTATATATATAACGACGTAATTACACTATAACACCTATATTTGAAAGCCTATATCATGCTGTAATTCCCTCAGAAAATGTTTCAAAATATTATTATAACGTTTAAAATACATACAACATGTATAATGAACCAATTATTTTATTTAACTGTTTTAGTAAAAAGATATACCTCATATGGCTATAAAATAATTTTTTCGAATGTTCTGGAATAATTATCTATTATTTAAGTCAATATTTAATTTATTCGTTATAAAAAATAACTGCTCACGCCACTTTTTAATCCTCTTTTGATTTACATTATTACGTTGTTAGCAGTACATTCCAATTAGCTACTAGTCACACATCGACATTTAATTTAACAACTATTTACAGTTGAAAATCAAGCAATTTTGGAGAAACATTTTTATAGAAATTTTTGATTGTAAAAACTATTTTTAAAATTTGGGCCAATTCTTTCACTTTGCTAGAATAATTTATAGGCCAAAATAATTTTACTGCTATTTAATTTAAGTTATTATTAGAAATTAGGCAACAATAATATTAGTTACTTTTCTTTGAAACCATAATGTAAATAAAATTTAAAACATACGTATAAAAACAGAAATTTATTAATATCGATTTCCTAATTTTTATTAAGTATTTACTGAAGTAATCACGTCATTATACTCAACACAGGCTTCAGCAGCAGGGATTTTGGCGCTGATATAGTGGAAATGCTCCTATAGGGAATGCTTTTATAATAAACACAAATAACATTGGAATGTGCTGGGGAGGACAGGAAGGCGCTCTTATAGAGGGAATGCTCTTATAGGGAGGCCTCTAATAGGGAGAGTCCACTGTATATAAAATGTACTAATTCAAAAAGGGGTTTGTATTAAAATAATTGTGTTTACGGAGCCGTTGGCTCCGGAGCTTGGAAACAAATGTTCCTTTTTTGACGGGAAAATGTCGAAACGCAACATGTCCCCTTTTTATGCTGGCCCAAAATCATATAATGTCCTTTTGTAGTTTGTCTAACGATATGTTTCTTGATATTTGAATAATATTCTATTGTAGGGAATTTAATTCTGAATTTTAACATTTTTTAGATCGTAGGTACGCTCAAGCTTTGCTTTCTTTTTTAATACATTTTTACTATTAATACTATATTTGTATTTTGTATTACGGTACGGTGTTATATGTTAGTGCGTATGCAAACTGTAAACATTCTGTTTTGGAACCCAACAAACAAATGATTTGTACACAATTCGGCTTTTCAACTAATTCAATTCCGCAATTACTTTTCATTCTGTCAAAATTGTCGGTGTTGTAATTAGATCTAAAAATAAATTTTAATTTTGTATATAGACTAACAATTGTAGATTATTGAAGACTATTTACAAAGGGACGCCATTGAATTTATTTCCTCTTCAATGCACTGGGTCCATTCTGAAATCTCTACCGGGAAATTTGGACTGGTTGCGAGTCCGAACTTAATTTGATTTGGCGAGCCCATAGTAAATACGCCTAGATCTAAAAACAAACGAAATAATTAGAGAGAATCCAAAATTTTAACGCGGTAATCATAATAGAATTCACTATCACACACCATTGAATCGAATCATTTGCAGTATTTTTTGTTAAAAATCTTACTACTTACCAAACACGCCGTTAATAACAGTAGGAATGGCAAAGGAATCCACAATATTAATTCCCATGAACGAGGATTCTCCATGGTAGGGGACGCTGCTCATGCAGAGTGTCGCTCTATCGGAAAATGTCCCTGCACAAAAGTTTTTGATTGCAACCGGCATGAAACCCATGAGTTTAAGTCGGTAATATTCCCCTAGCGAGGCACTTGAGGATCGAGCAGCTTGAACTTGCTCTTCTGTCCTAATGAGACGACTCTTCAAACTTGAACTTTTAACGGGCAACACCAAAGAGCCGGGAAAACTGTACAAATAAAAATGCAATTTTACAAGTTTGTGACTATGAATTGTGTTACAAACTTTAAATTTTAATATTTTGAAATAAAATAATTCCTTACAAATCATTGGTCATGACCTCAGTCCTGGTGAAAGAAGGAAACGAATGGAGACATCGAATATTTGCGGGAATTATTTTCCCATTATTTTCCAAACCTCGCTGAAGTGCCCTAGTCACAATTGAAAATAAAACGGATTGGAAGCAAATTCGAAATTTCCGCATTATCTTTTTTATTGTTTCCGCTGCAATGGGTTGGGAAAATGACAAAGAAATTGTTTTCCTAGATTTGAGATCCTGTTTAAAAAAATGCATCGTTAATTATGTTTTAGTTTTTAACAGTAAACAAAATACTTTATTCATTTGAATTTCGTACCAATTTCTCCTCTAAAGATTCAAAAGTTTCCAACCCCGCCAGGGCCGAATGCAAAGGAATTTTGAGGAAACCCTTGATTCTCTCTAAGCTCCGAGAATTTAAAATTTTGATTTTCCTAGGATTAACTGCCGTCACCATTCTAGACATGACAATCTCCATTGCAAAAGCGTCAGCAAGGGAATGATGCCAGCGGGTAAAAACCAACGTTTGATTTTCATTGTAATTCTGAAAAACCAACATTTCCCAAGGACTTTTGGAAATTTCAAAAGGCTTCTCGCAAATCTCCACCGCCATTTTTTTCAGCCAATCTTCATTTAATTGATGGTTGTTATTACTTGGATAATTCTTAATATGATTCTCTATTTTAAAATTTTCCTCGTCAATCCAAAACCAGTAGCCCATAAAGGATTTGATAGTTTCTTTAAATCTTCCAAAGGGGAATTTCCCTTGTTTATCTTGATACAGAAGGACTTGCTTTTCAAATGTTTTTTCCAAAATTTGAAGATTTACAGGTCCGTCAAGCGTTACCGTCGCAGTGATGACTCCTGGGCCAAAGTGATTTTGATCCTGATGGCAAAACATTTGCGTGATTCCGGTTACAAACGTTTTCAGTTGGGGCTGCAAAATTATTGCCAAAATTTTGACGGAAATTTTGTAAGGCAGGGTTAGGATTGCTAGCAAAACCAAAAGAAGGTCTAATGCAATGGATTTTACCACGAGACTGCACAGTTTAGCTAAATTATTCTTCATTTTTAAATTTTTTGAAATTTTGGGACAAAACGCGCGAATAAATGTCTTTTGGTTACTGTGCTCCTGAAGAAATAATGTTTACTCGGGGAAATTTTGTTCTAGATATATTGACAATGTTTTTCCCATTTGGACGACTAATTACGCAAATAAACATCAATGTATTGAATATGTCAACAAAATTAAAGCGTGTTGGACAATTAATTACAAAAATTTAAATGCTAATTTACATCCATAATAATTATTATTCCCAGCATAAGGGTAATGTTAAATACACATATTTTAATGAACGTGAACAAATAAATTCTTGAGCGAAAAATTGTCTGTACAATTTTTATTCTATTATTAAAATTTCCACTTCCTCCGAAATGCAGAGGAACTGTGCTTTTCCTTTTCTATATGTTTGTACGTAATTGGAAGAACAACAACATCATTCTCCTTCAAAAACAATGTTATGAATAGATTAATTAGATTATCATATTTATGTTATAACAATATGTTCCGGAAGTTTCCTGTTTATTTTGTTAAGGAATTACTGACCGCGTAGAACTCTCTTACCTTCCCTCTTAATTAATCGTGTGAAATTTTTTATATGTTTGGATTTTTTATACCGTAGAAAAACTCGTTGACAAATGCTGGACAATTTCTCACATTAACTGTGTATGTATTCATTCACAAAATTGAAGAAAATATCCCAAGTGTATGAAGTGGGATAAACTTGTTATTATGTACATATGTACTATAATGTAACACCTAATTAAAAAAAATTTCAGGTCAATTGTTAATTTCTCCATCTTTACATACATTGTACCCAATAACCATTGCCAGATATGTATAGATTAACGCATTGGGCAATGTTTCTTCATATTTGAATAATATACTATTGTAGGGAATGTTATTCTGGATCTATAAACATATTTTTATATCTTGGGCCTCATATATACACTGGAACCTCGCTATAAGAGAACGCTATAAATCACCACTGTTATTTTCTGAATTCATGCTCATTTATATATTTTATCGAAGGACCAGCACACTTTGTGCAAATAATAGTTGCAACTGAATTAACAACTTGAAAATTCCCTTTATTGCGAACTATAAACTTTTAACAATTTTCCCACCCGTTTTCCCCGTTTGTAGAGCCTTTGCTCTTAGCTTGTTGTTATCTCCGTCTTTCGACAGAGACTCTCCGATCATCACGAATTTCATCTCTGTCGTCAAATTACTGTACCAATCATTTTACATCAAATTAATAACATTTTTAAATCATAAACATTCATCCATAAACATTTTAAACAACGTAATTTCCGTCGCAACAATGATCCTTCATCGTAATATGGAAACTTCCAGTGTGTATCTGCGCGTAAGGGTCTCACATGGAAATACTAATTTTTTGTAAGACCGTCAATCTCTATTATGAATAATGTCATGTTGAATATATGACACTGTGTGGACCATGTCATTCATGTGGAGTATTTGTACTTTTGTACTAGTGCGACGAAGAAGCGGAATGCACGATGGACAGTAAGATTTGCTGTGGAGAGAATCTAAATTCATTTGGAATTGCTATGGTCATTTGTATTGTAAACTCTTTTTCTGCGGAAAAACATTAAAGACAAAGTAATAGAAATTGGATAACAATAGATTATGAGGATATTTGTATACTTACTGTAGCATTCCCAACCTTTTGGTATAATAGAACACTGATATTCCCAGTGACCATATGATTTTTGTAAGGACGGCTTATAACGAAGCTTTGAAACATTGCACCGATATTGAAGTAAGTATAGTTCATGAGTTCGTCAATCTGAGTTAGTTTTATAAGGGCGAAGATGTAGGTGCGTTTTGTAAGTTCTTCCATGCATGTGAAGTGCGTTTCATAAGATATGTGTATAGAATATTACATAAATTCATTGGATCGTCTAACCTCCATGTATCTTATGTATGCGTTGACTCCTTTCCTTCAGCAAGTCTCATTCCGGCGGTTCTAGGTTCTCTTTCTCAATTTATTCAGTTTCTTCGGCACTCTTCCTCAACCTCCTTCTCTTTTATGCCATGTATAGTTCTATCCATGAAAATGGTTGTTAATAATGTATCATCTAATTTAGCACAGGGCTTTTCATATTTTTTCACCCAACCTTCCTATTATTTGGGCTCCTTTCCTTCCTGGTTCTTGCATTCCAAACCATGAGTCTTCCACTATGTTTCGATTTTCTTCCCACTCATTTATGCTACCCTTGTTTTCACAGTTTATTCTCATTTAACTTATAGTATGTCTTGAAATTTAATATGATTGAAGTACTTAAAATCTGATAAACTTTTGTTATTTTGCAAAAGGTTGTAACCGTCTTTAAATCATGATTTTTTGTCACTTTTAAAGCATTTTTAACCTGCAATGTGTAGTAATGATAAATTCAGTTTTAAATACTAATTGATTCATATTTTAATAAAAAGTGATTGTAAAAGCTGAAGCCACTTAAATCGGACTGATAAATTCCATTCGATTTTAACAAAAAGATAAATAGATGATAAAGGGACGGAGGAAGGTTTACGCTGTAATACATATTTTGTGTTTGCATTCTTAATGAGTGTGGAGTATATTTTTATGAGAAAGTCGACGTCAGTTGTAGCTTTTGTCCCCGCCTAGTTGTTCCCAAGTTTACCGGAGTTTAAGAAACAGGAATTCCCAATCGCCCCAAACGATCTCATATTATTTCCTGTCGTACTTTTCCCAATACATGAAAAAGTTTTCTTCCTTATTTTCTCTTTTGTCTCTGTGCTTTAGCAACGTGTGCATATGGCTGCAGTGGTCATAATACATACATTCATAAGGCTCAAGGATTAGATTGAAGCAAAAGACGTAACTTGCTGCTCAGTCATGGCTTAATACATAAAGTCATCTATGGGGAAAGAGTTTTTTCAGCCGCACTCTACAGTTATGTCGTGCATGTATACATTGAAATTGGTACTGAAAGATATTCAGAAGACTATGTATATCAGTATAACTAGTTTCGTTATTTGTCTGTCGTATCGAGCAGTCAAGCTCTCTCTCTCTCTCTCTCTCTCTCTCTCTGTACAAAACGACTTGTACAGCTATACTGTTATCCTCCACTATACTACTACCTTTATTATGAATTTATGACATTTCACTTTTTTCCACTACGGATCATTTCTTCTATCCGATTCCATTCAATTTCATACGCCAAGTCTGAGCTCATGTCATGAATTTTCATTATAGCCTTTTTCCAGAACTCCTATCATTACGTATGCTCAAGTTCTTATGTGTGTTTTTTATATTCGCTCGTTTTGTTACTCTCGCTGTCGTTTCCTTTCTCAAGACAGACATCTTCTGTTTCCAACCATTGAGATTCTCAACCTAATTGCTCGCAGTCATAAGACAGACTGAACAAATGCCTCATTGTTTTAAGTCCCTGTCTTTAGCACCAGTGTTTTACATACTGTCTTCGACAGTCCTCTCGTACACTACATGCATAGGATATACTTACATAAAAAAGCTACAATAGACTGTGCATGGATACGTGGCATATTTCTGATCATAAATCTACATACAACACCTACTTATGATGCTACAAAATCTATGCAGAACACTCCTCAAAATGCATCTTGCATACTGGACTAGCGCATGTACAGGTCTTGATTATTTGACAATAACTCCATTGCATCCTTTTATATCTTATACGAGAGAGCCTAGCCATGGGACATTAATGAGTCTTTGGTTCGAGATACCGTCATTGCCACTGCCGGTTCTAAGTTTTGAGCCCACATATAAGATATATGGTTTACTTCCAAATTACTTCAACCTTATTGACGCCCCATGAATGATTATACTAGTCTCGCTGACAGAGAAAAAAAATCAAGACTGGAGACTTTCTCTGAATAGTTGTTGAAATGCTGTCATGAACATAATTTAGTGTATAGATATGCTTGTGAGATCATCTGTATATTGTTTTGTGTTTAGATTTGACATGTGTGTACATGCATATTGAACTTGTACATATTTATATCGTTAGGTTAGTACATCGGACTTGAAGGTTTATTGAAGTATTTTATTGTAAGTATATAATATTATATTGTAAGTATTCTAGATCACGTACCGGAAGGTCTACAAGCATAGATCATAGGATGCTAAATTGCTAAAGGTTATTGAATAATAGATGGTAATAGTGTTGGGAATTGTGAAAGGGCAAGTCTTTTTATGAGTAAAGTGCTAGTTATAATGTGCAAACACTCCAGGTACTCAAGGATGTAAGTTCCTGTGTGTTGTAAATAATTACTAATGTTAAAACATGTAGCTCATAGAGGAGACCAATAGGGATTAAAATCTGAAAAGCAGAACAAAATTGTAAATCACTTGGAAGGTGGAACTTGACATGGGAAATAGATTGTGAAGATATGCGAGGAATTAAATCAAAAATGTATCAAGTATGAAATGTTTAGTTATACGTCTGTTTTTGCTAACACGCTAAATGGTTTTAGGTGGAATACAGCATTTCGTTGTGTTCTGGGTAGGCGAGAGGAGAATATTATTGGTTTTCCGCAATGTAATGTCTAACCGCGATGGACTTGTTATTATTTCTCGTGTTTTTAACACTGTAAGCATTTAACTGTAAGTGCGATAAGGACGCAATACCTTTAATATGCTTGACACAGATACTCGCCGGTGTTTTGTATTCAGTAATCGAACGTAGGTTTGAACGTATATGCAATTTATTGCGATTTACAATGCAGTTTGATCATAAGCTAGATCTTGTGGAAGTTAAATTAATAAAATCACATCAAAAGCAAAAAATCCTATGAAAGCTTAAATGTTTACCATATGGAACAAGACTTATTTGTCTAGTGATTTTAGACTTGACTGGACAACTGTTTTACACTTGACAAATGGATCGCCTACATATACATATGTACAAACTTTACATGCAATGGTTGCATAAAGGATTGAAGCTATAGGTGCTATTATGTGAGCCTGAAAAAAGGACACCAGCACCTTTGCTCACTTGAACTAGAACAAGCTCCTCTCTTTCTTTTTATCTATTGTGACTTGTCGGTTTGGTCTTGTTGTTGTTGCTTCTGCTGTTCGGCACTGTAAAATGCACTTGATGATGTGCATACGTCTACGCACTAAGTATGCACATAATTCTATGTGTATGTGAGAGTAAGGGAGAATGAAATGGAGACTGAAAAGAACTTTCGCTTCTTCCCTTCCTCGTGCTACCAATCCTTTGTACATGATGCAACAACAGACAAAGCCCGTTCACATGGTCAAACTTGTTTATGTAAGCAGAAGTAAATTGGTTCAAGTTCAGATAAGCCTGGCACTATTACTATCAACCTGCTAGCTAGTTGTACCCCACTTACTACTTACTGTCATTATTACTACAACTTCTACTACTCCTACTACCTTCCTCACAGATACGAAGGTTGTGCTAGATTTTCCGGTGTCCATTCAATGACAGACGTTACTTTAGTAAAATCATTGTACTGATAGTAGATAAAGGATGTTGATGTTGGTGTGTAAACTTGACGGTAAGATCATGTGGAGGCACATACTCTGTACGCTCCCAGGAACGTCTGAACTTTTTATTAACCTTGTAAATGCAACTTGAGCGTTGCTAAAATCAACTCTGACCTCAAAATTTAATTTTGGGAGAACTGTTTTCCTAAAGATTTTAATTTCGTTTATTTATATTCTTTGGTACATTTGTTTGAATTTTTTATTGCTATTTCGAATCAACATTACAGTTGCTCAAATCTTTTAATTTATTTCTTCAGTTCCATCTTTGTTGCATTTTTAGCTGTTTTTGTATTTAGATTCCATGCTGTATGCTCTCAGATTATGTTTCACGCAATGTAATAAATGATATTAATGTAAAATTGTTTTGTTATTCACTGTGTTTCCCAGCACGATTCAAATTTCCCTGTTATTTCAATTCACTTTCATAATTCAATTATTTTGTTTGTAAGGGATTTGTATACAGGGCACAATAGGACTCAATGACGCGTAGGTAGACAAGAAGAACTATATTTTACAGTTGAAATCGATATGAACTGCTGGCCTGTTGGCCATGGGACATAAAAATGTAAATAATATGCCAGAGAAGTTGACGCTGTGACAGGCAGCATTGGTGGATGTATACTGTGATTTTGTATTCAACGTTACTTCAGATCTACATACTTGAACTTTTAGCATATATGTAGCGTTACTTTTGTATCTAGATATATGCAGTTGTTGCGTTTCTGTGTAGATGGAAAATTACTTGCCTTTTACAGAGTGGGAATTAAAAAGTGCGGGTTTTTTATCCCGCGTTTGTGTGTAAGTAAAGATATAGTCCAGAGTAAACTGGTGCAGGCTGGAGTATCTGAAATAACCATGGTATTCTATTGGTATGAATAATGTGTCACACTTTGGCGTTTGCTCACAGATATTCAAGGATGAAAAGAAAAGGATGGGAGTTAATATATCTAATGTAACTGTCTCTTTGAGTTTAGTGTTTGTGTATAAGTTATAAAAATGTTGGAGAGAGAAAGATATTATGGAGGAGCTTGAGGTATTTTCGGTGGGTCCTTGACTTCTATCTACTGCATACTTACTATTTACATTTGGTTTATCTACTTTGCATCTGTATCTATACATTACATCTATCTATAGTTTCTATTACAGTATACTCTCTTGGGCACGATAGATCTTTTGTAGGCACTGCATCTTGTATAGACGAGAGGGGCTATATGCACAAGAGTGTGAATGGAGGAGGAAAAAAGCTACGGGTTTATAATAATAATAATAATGATAATAATAATAATATGGATGAGTGTGTGAGAGGGACTTTATTCATACTAAGTTGAATGTATACACCCATATACATACATATACACAGACATGAGTGAAAGGGTGTCTCTTTTTGTCTGAGATAACTTTGACTTTTTCCCATGACATTTCATTCTGCTGGCTGCTCCTTACTCATTTGCATATTTTCGGTAGCTGGAAATCGCACATTGCTCTTCTCTTCTCATGTATCTTCTCTATGCTCTCTAATAATTTGACGTTGTTGCATTCTCGGCTTTAGTACTGGCTGGATTTCTCTGCCGGTCGGGAGCTGTTTAGTCTGTTTCCTTTTCCTACGTGGTTCTGCTTCTCTCTATCCTGCCGAATATACGTTTTCCTTTTATACACAGCAGCTCTTCTCTAGCAAGGCAGTATGTATATTCTCCGGTAAGTACTGGTAAGCATATAAGAAGTTTAACAAGAAAGGAGGTATGTAAGTGGAAAGCTTGAGCGATCTCCTCACTTACTTTTATACTCTCGTACATCTCAGACCCACACACACATCTTTACGCGATTATGCATCTAGTAATAATAAAGTATGATGTGTACAGTAGCTAGATAGTGTGTACGGTAAGTGGTGTGCATATAACATTGTACCTTACATAATTATGACTACCGTAGAAAAGCTCCTGCTTGCTCTCAAACGGCCCGAGTATCAAGACAGTCGTTCTGATGTCTGATTCCAATTCAATATTTTAGCAGTGAGTCTGATGGTCTGATCCTTCCATGTATAATGGATGCTGAAGTACTCAATCTTTCCTTGTAGCTTTCGGGAACAAGTAGTGCACTTCTGTGTGGAGTTCAACCATTCTAGTGTCTCAATTCAAAACTGTTTATGCATGCATATATAAGTAGATGATGCTGTGTATGCGCATTTGGATATGGAAAAGTTATTTTCTCTTTGTTATGTTGTGTCCATACTTACGTATTCTATCACACTAGATTTGCATCCGACTTACATTTCACCATATTTCCATCCGAATTATTAGGAATCTGCTTTTCAGTTGATACTGTGGTGCGTAGTTCATACTGGGTAATATATATAAATATGTACTATTACTGCTTTTTTCGACGGGTACAGTTCTCACTATACATAAGTGTGAAGAATTTATACTCAATATATACATACATATAACTAATGCTCTATAGTACAGAATTGTATTGTTCATACTGATGATCCAACTATATCTACACATACAATTATATCCAGAAGTATAGCGTCTTCAACAAGCGTACCAATGCAGCCTTGCATACTAAAGACGATTCTGAATGTATGTGTAACTGTCATATATTACTACGCCATCCATCTCTCCAAGTTATTCTACTTATTGCCTTAGTACTTGGCTGCTCCAATGTGTACGTTGGACAGGTATCCTTAAGATCTTTTGCCGCCAGGCTCGCTAGATCCTTCAAACTTGTGTGTATTGCTGTTAAGTAGTCACTATAGCTGTAGGATCCTGATTACAGCCCAGAACCAGTTAGTTACTATTAATCATGCGTTTTCGGTAATAATTTTTCTTTTCTTTTTTTTACACTTTTTTGTTAGTATTATTGTTTTTGTACGGAGCTTATTTTTTTTACTTAGCCCTCAATAAAGTTGATGTAAATATACTAATAATTTATACTTGTTTTTTGAGTGACCATGATGCTGATCTTGATTTATGCAATATTTATGCAAGTCGAACGGAGAAGGATGTAGTTCGAGCAAATCTTAAGTAATAAAAATAAATCAGAATGACTTGTTTTTTGCTGCATCTGGTGTATGCCTTAAGAGAAAAAAAAATGTGGTTAAGAAGGGTTCAACTGCATGTCAACAAGGGTAGCAGCGGGACTGAATACGAGTGTGATTACATTTGGGGACCTGCATTATTGAAGGCTTTGAATGAAAAAAGAAATGAATTGAATCGTACTACTTAGTCATACAAATAAACCAGGAGTGCATAGTATCTAGTTGAAACGAAGACTACTACCTCCTCCCTCTTATAATTAATTAGTAAAGGGAGAGAGAGAGGAAATCAAACAAATCTGATTAGAATTTAATAGACATGCTAGATTATATTGGAAGGCATTGTGCGGTCTCTTAGGGCTTGCGTTATGTTCTTCTGGGAAAGAGCGGAGCAGTTCTTTTTTTATTTCAGTGTCTCTCATTCTGTAATAGAATTTAATCTGACATGTGTACACTATTCTTTCCTACGTATTGTTTGCTATGTGAGATGTTGGGTGTTCTGCAGTTTTTCAGTGTTGTTATATGTATTACGGCGGAGTTGGTAATGAATGATGGAAAAAACTATGGGTTTCCTATATAGACACTAGTTATTTGTTTTATGATCTGTAATGAAGATCCAAGGAAATGTAGACGTTTACTCTCATTCTCTCATCTGACCGTTTTACTACTGCCATTCTTATACGCTCGGACATGCAGGACCTGAGGAGTTAGCGTGGATGAACGCTAACTTGTGTCGATGCTACTGCGTGGAGTTTATCACTGAGTTCGTATTTGGTTACTACAGTTCATATGTGATGTTATTACGCCTTGCTTGCTATGTTACTATATGTTATAAACTAATAAGTGTTTTACCATGAGCTCGTACAAGTACTGATATAGTAATAGAGTCCTTTAGAATACGTCTTGAGCTGTCAACTTTTGACTAAATGTAGTATTCTTCCTATTCAGTACAAGTGGTACGTTTGATGTGTGCAAGTTGTGGCCACGGCTGTTTAGATACGGTGCCTTTGCTATATAAACGTACACACAAAGTCGTACCATTTGTATCTACTTAACTGTATCGCCCTTTTCCGCAAAAATACTTCTTTGGTTCAATTTCTATCTACTCTTATTCATGTTCCTGTCATCTATTTTCCAGTGTATGAGGAAGAATAGACGTTCGTATGTGAATTTGTGTTTATGTGTCCTTGTGTAAGTATTGTTGTATACTGGCATCATTGTGTGCATATGTACATAACATGTTCGTGAGTGTCTGTGCATGTTTATAATCATGTTTGTGTGCATGTGTATGAACATGTTTGTATGCTTGACTGTGTAGATGCGAAAGTAAGTGTATATTTGTGTCTGTAAAGCAATTTAAGTAGTTGTCTCGAAAGAGCAATGTTGATACAGATGAAGGAGAGGAGCAAGTACGTAGAAGAAAATGAGGAAAAAACGGAAACCAAGGTAGAAATTTACTTGCAACTTTTTTCATCGTCGTCGTCATCCTCGTCTTCTTGGTTAGTTGGGCTTTGTGCTGTACTGGGGACTACAGTTCATACATGTATGAAGGGCAGTTATAGAATAGCACAGAAGCTCAGAAGCTCCCTGCTTCTGCATCATCTTATGTAAACTCATATACACATAGAGGTTGAATCCTGAAAGAAAACAATCTTCTTAATATCACGCAATTCTCTCATAAAGTTTCATCCTTCTTTTCGGTTTTTTCCTCTCTCTCTATCTCTCTTTACTCCTTCAGCTATGTATACATGTAGGTTATCTGTCCGTCTTAAAGCACAAACATGGAGGGAAGGACAGTGAAGATATTCTTGCACTGGAGTAGAAACATACATGAGGATTCATATATTCTAGTCCGAATTTATGTACCTATGTGGAGCTCTATGTTGATCCGGAAAAAAATTTCGAAAAGAAAATCCTGCCAATACAATAAATTTAGGATTTAAACTTTTTTCCATCCTGTCTTGTCCTATCTTCTCCCCCGCCACTTGCCAAGTTGTGATTTTTAAAGTTGCTTGTAGTCCGGTATGTTATTCACGTGTGTGTACATAGTATGTAGCTATAAGTGAACTATGATCATGTGTGTAATAGTCGTATATTATTAATATGTGTGCACATCCTACCCCCGTAAGTGGATATTATAACATTGATGTTGTGCTTGTGACGCTCGAACGCAAAGTTTTTGTACATACTATTTATGTCATTTTGGAAAAGGCTTTTCCTAAAGTTATTTTTTTCTTTTGTTCTGCTGTATGGAAGATGAAAAAATGGAGGATTTGAACTGCTTTTGGGTGTGGGGATGTAATTAATTGTTATAATAGTGTAGTCTAACTTGAGTCCGGCTACATCTTTTCTTCTGTAAACGCATGGACTACAGTTTGTCGATGGAATATACCTATCTGTATGCTTACCAAGCACTGCTGTTATATTATTTACTTAATTTTGATTCCCGTTTATGTTTCGAGTAAGTATGCTGTTGTTATTATGATTATGGTTATTATTACTATTAGAGTTTGATTATAATATATTCTTAGGGAAGAGGACAGGCATGGAGAGAAGAGGAATACAGACAGAGGAATAAGCTTCCATAGAGTCGGGAATGTAATGATAATGATGATGGAAAAGAAAAACAAGTGGAAAGACTGAATAGTGGCGAGTTTAGACATTGCTGTGATGGGTATAATCTGCGTGAACAAGTGGGATGATCATATCTTGTGGTGAATGATTTATTCTGGAAAATGAGAATGAAGACAAGTTCAGTGTACTTTTGGTGTATATAAGCTTGAATAAGAGAGACTGAGAGAGATATGAAAGATCGACTCACCATTGGTCCACAGCCATCCTCCTATGTGACAAAGTATGCAGAGGGTGGAAATGAAAATTACGATAGGTGGGCAATCTCAATCATCATGGTGGCTGTCCTACCTGTGAATGAGGCAATATCCTTTGTGCTCATTATACCTCATCATAATGTCTATGCAATGGATTAGCTTACCTGCTTACCTCTCTGTACACACACATCACTTTGACTTTTTTAAAGTTCATACTTCTATTTAAGTGCAGACACTCCACTGATCATCCCTGCATGTATACATGTTATATACTGCAAATTGTGTAGCATCCCCCTATTGCAATCTTTTAAGAGCACTTTCCTGTAAAAATATAACAATTGTGTTATATATCTACTGCATATTGAATTACATTGTGTATCATAGCGGTCTGCTGCCGAAACTCTACATGCTCGCAGTCATTTAAATGTACGCGTTTACATTTTAGCTCCTGTATATTTTACATTGCATTGTTTGAGGCACATGCAGTTCGTGTGTGTAATAAGACTCGAGCGAGTCTTTCTCTCTCCACTGCATCATTCATGGTCAAGTTGTTGCTCCGCGTCCGTCTGCTCGCTCATATACGTAGTTATGTAGTTTAGTTGCAAATGTTTCTCGTGAGCAAACTAGCTTCTCGTATTGCCTTTAAACAACGTATAATCACCAGCAAGATAATACAAAGGTTTGGGAGTTAGTACGAAGGTTCGTCAGGTGATAGAGATTCGTCCGTTATGTAAACAATATTAACTTGTGCAAGAAACAGAGGTTCAGTAGGTAATGTGAACATATTCAGGTTCCATAATGGCTGCAAGATATTAAGATTATGATCGTTTGGCTATATTAAAGCTATTCAGATGATACATACGATTCCTAAACACGAAAATGAAAACATATTTCTTGGAGAAATGAAATTAGGGTTTGTCGTAAGAAATAATTCTGGGGAGACGCGATTTGGCTAAAATGATATTGTAGAAAAAACAAATGGCTGAGCTTTTTAAAGAATAATAGAGCATCATACTAGGATGAAAATTGAGACAGTTTATGCTAAAAATCTTCGTGCGGAGCACTATATACGAAATCCTAATTAAAAGTTAAACTCCCAATTAATTCCAATTAAGGAATTACTATGCCTTTTTTCCTGTCGTTTCTTCGAGCACTCGATGATTGTAGACTCGGAACCCATCGTTTTCATCATCCTCGTCGTCCTGGTAAAGTTTCTGGGGCGTAACACAGCCTTCGTAACTTCAGATTCATCAAATATCTATGTATATCTTAAGCAAATTTGCAGTATTAATAGCAGCTGGTATTAGGTGGTTTTTCTATATTCCCCACATTGAATTATATTAGATCTCGTTATATTCACTATATTAAGTTATATAAGATTTTCTTATTTTCTATACTCTTGTCTACGTTTGCTGGTTTCATATGCTTCACGAAATATAACAGAACCTCAAATGTATGTGAGGAACTTAATAGAAGAAAAAAAGCATATTTTAATATATTATAGCAAAGCCAACGAGAACATGTCAGATCTAGCGTAGTACATACTAAGAAATATTCCTACGTTTTAGCCTTTTCGTAATCTTAATTGGAGCTCTGTGAAATGAAAATTTTCATTCGTGTATTTCCAATTACATTTTCATCAGACTCACCATGCCCTCAAGAACTATTTCAGCTTACTCTGATTCTGTCTCTCTCTCTCTCTTCGTGGAATTCATATAGAAGGAAAGATCTTAGTACATACAATAGAAGTATGTAGCTGTAACATTGCAAGTGCAGGGCCTTGATCTCCTTTCCTTTTCCTCCTAACTTTTCTCTGGCTCTCTCTTCTTTTAACATCTTTCAGCATCTCCTGGTGTTTGGTAGATACTGGGGGTTGGTCGTAACCCAGGCATATTTGTGCTTACATTTGCGAATGTTCGCGCTGGAGTGCAGTATCTACTACCTACTACAGGGGATATGATTTGTGCAGGTAGGTTGGTTGAAGGCAATGCGTATACACATGATTAAGGCAGGGTATGTGTGAAGAGATGTAAATTCAAAAGTACTCATCAATTATGTAGGTAGAAAGTTGAAACAGTGGTAGGAAGAGCCTACATGAATTTAGGAGATATTTTCTTTCAGCACTGTGGATTCTGGAAGGACCAGAAGGATGTTCAGTATAAAACTGGATCGACGATGTATGTCATGTATAGATATGTATAGATGAACATACATAAATTTAAAGTTTACATTAACCCTAGATGTTACTTGTATGTGCGGTGAAAGTCTAGATATTTGGTGTGTAACTCGAAGCTCAGAAGTTGTTTGGTGTGCACGTGAAGCAGCAAATCTATAGAGGGAAAAGAGAGATGTTTAAGGTGATGATTGTTGTTCCTGTACAGACTATGTAGATGTATTCCGTATGTACATGAAAGACCATGCAAATTACATAAGAAAATGCGCACGAAGAGGCTGTAATATCCATGGGAACTAGATCTCTACTAAGTTGCTGAAGTCGGAAGGAAGAGAAATGTCTGAAAAGGTTGCATAAAACACGAGGAAATGTATAAGGAAACTTGTTTGATTTTAACCTGAAAATAGCAACACGCACATCTAATGAAAATGTTCTTTCCTCGTACGAATTTCTAATTACTGTTTCCATCAATGGAATAAATGGCCTCGTGATCTTAAAACAACTAACCCATTGCGCTTATATACTACTCTCCACTCTCTCATTCCGTCTTCTCCGTTGTGCATAAGTTCTAAATGAGAAAGTCCGAACAGTCCCGCGGCAGCTCCTACTTTACTTTTCGTTTCAAATTAAACATATTATTAGTATGGATGTTTTTAGACGGCTGCTGCCGCTATTGCTAATACTCTGTGCACTTTTATACCCTATATACTACTAATACTTTTGCATGAGCAGCCTCTAAGAAGCCAACATGCATACATGTAATAGTCGCTGTACATAACTACCATCCTTTCACTCCATTCCATCTCTCTGTGCTAAGAAAAACAAGTCTTGATTAAAACTCCAATTTTACCGACCAATTCACTGGTAGGTAAGGAGGTTTGAAGGAACTGGCTATAAGAGTTCTTTCTTCTCAGAGAGTATGTATATTGGAATCTTATCTTCCTAAGTCGGAATATGTTATTCATGGGGGTAACCCTCCAGCAATACAAAGTACAATGTTCCAGCAACTATTTTAATTATTTCAAATTAACATCACTTTTCCTCGAATATTAATGAGCCTTGGAAAGATTATCTAAACACCGAGAGGCCCAAAAGGGTTTGTTCGCATTTTTTGAGAAATTTGCTTAAAAGGTTATCATTAGGTTTTTGCAGATGGACTATATATAGTTGCATACATAGCTACATATGTGTATCTTTAATGCCAAGGTTCATCATTTCAAGACAGACAGGTTTTTTCTTGAATTTTAATGTTAATTTGCGTAGATTTTTACGGTTTTTTCATTAAGCTGAAATTTTGAACGTTAAAGTAAATTTTGATTGTTAAAGTTTACTATACTTGGAGCTAGGTGAGAAAAAGTTGTAGGCGTTTCATCGAGCTGATAAAGTGACTGTTTGATTAGAATATAAATATTTTTATTCAGAATAAAGTGCATTAGGATACGTTTATGTCAATACTCTTTAAATTTGATAATATTTTGACATGTGAAGTCACAAGTTTTTGCAGGTTGTAATGTACAGAGTTGAAAGATATTAAATCCTATATAGTCAAAAGTGTTGGATTGTGGCTTTCATGCAGGCGTGTGTATGCCCAAGATTGAAAAATTATGATGAGGCTTTAAGTGTTTGTTGAGAGAAAAGCGCTGGGTCTTGTATCTGCACGCCATTAGTACTCCTTAAGTACTGCGTTGCGTAAAGTATGAGGATGGTAAAAAGAAAATTGCAGTGTAATTATTATTATCATTTAAAGGCATTTAAGAATGGTTGTATTTCCACGTGTAGTTGGTTGTTGTGTGCCAGTCTTTGATTATATATGTTGGCGATAAGATCCAAGACTGAATGAAATAATGAGGGGTATGACAAAGTATATTTTCTTATACGTGCGTACCCCGTGTGCTTTACTTTATTATATGTCCACGTTTAGTTCCAACACCCTAACATATTACATATACAGCTTGCTTACAATGATGAAGGTTTGGTTTGTCTGTATTGCTGTTGTTGTGAGTAAATGTTAAAAGTAGTGAGGAGGAAACCGTGGACATGCTTATGTAGCGTTGGAAAGTGTGGGTGAGGTCGGCATCTTCAAATATTTTGTATACACAATTTTGGTACATTTATCATGTGCATGATGTTATTATAGTAACTTCTACTTCGGCTCTCGGTCTTTAACAAGGATAATCACTAGTAAAAAAGGCATTCATTTATTGTTTGCTATGCTGCCTCACCTAATGCCTGTCATTTTTAACGAATCAATTAATGACAACTGAACTGACTCTCCTCACCCTTAAACGTCACATTTAAAATACAAGTACTTACTGTACTACAAAGTAGCTCTGAATAATGACAGCGTTTTTCTGGAACTTTATAATTATTGTCAGTTAAATTTAGGGTCAAGTCTATTGACACCTTCAAAAATACGCTGACTATCATTATTGTATATTAGTTTGGGCAAGGTTACTGATTTTTATCAATTTTTGTAGCCAAAATTGTTACGCGACGTAGACTTATAAATATCTTTTGCTGATGTTAAAAATTAAAAAGACAGGCGTGAAAATAAAGGAATATTTCGAATATTTTGCACTAGACACTGTTTAGGCGTAAGTACGATGCATGCTATATAGGATCTCTGACCAGGGCAAGCGGACCGAAGGTACAAGAGAACTGGAGCAAAGAAAATACTGAAAGGTGGAGAAAGAAGGAAGAAGTAAATTCTTGAAATTAGGAAAATTCAGTAGCGTTTGGTGTGAAAGTGGAGTTTAATAACGTTTGTATGTAGTAGTATTTGTAGTTTGTGATGCGCACATGTTACATTTATATATTTAGTAGTTCTGAAGTTATATCTATATACATTACATCGAAAGTATGTATGTTTTTGTGAAACTAAAAATACAGCTGGAGTTTCTGTTATTTAAGTTTTCATTTCTATATTGTCTGGAATATAGTTTGTGAATGGTTGGCAAAGTTTTTTTAAGATCGAAGGGATTGATGTGGTAGGGAAGGATCGACGAGTCAGATGTAAATAAAATGAATCTGAATGACGGACGGACGGAGTGGAGTCGGATTAGGCGTGATGTTTACTGTTGGTCATTAGAGTTGGCCCATTAGGTACGGTACAGAAGAGAAGGATGAACGTTTTCGTGTGGTATGGTATACTGCGGTGTGGAGGAGTGTACGGTAGTAAGACGGAAAGGAAAGAGAGACAGAGACAAGAGCTTGAGAAGAGTTGTTGTAAGACACAGAGCAAGAGAGTCTGTTGGAATTTTATAGTATCTCGTTTGTGTCTTTGATCTTGAAGGTATATTGTTATAGTTATTGTGATATGGGTGGGTGGTAATGGCAAATGTATTGGTGGGGATTGGGGATGTATGTAGGAAAAGGAAGCAAAAGCAAGCCTTTGTATACTTGAAATGTGTTGAGTGCGTGTGAGTGTGTGAGCCTTGTTGTGTATGAATGTGCACAGATATGTCTTGAGCAAGTTAATAGTGAGAGTTTGTATACGTATGTGTGTGTTGTGTGTGTATGAGAAATTGAGTAAGTTTTGGTGAACGTGTGCTTTTCTGTTGTTGTCTTGAGACGAAAAGATGCGGATCTGAGTTTGGATGCTGGATTGGCAGGGGTTGTTGTTTGTTGGGGGTGCGACGGAGCTCCTTGCCGTCTTTGGGTTTGGTTTTCAATCCTCCACCCTTTGGGTCGGACCGATTCTCCAATCCGGGAATCAATCCGGACCCAAGACATGCGCCCGGTTCTTATTTCCTATAGACGATTGCTGATCGAATTGAATGATCGGCCCCTTGCATTCAGATCAACTCGACGATTGAGAAGGGGGCTCTAAGGGGTCGACTCCACTCTTTTCTCTCTCGTTACTGCTTGCTCTGTATATCGTTTGTACACGTTGTTGCTTATATACTCGTTGTTGTAGTAAAGCCTTGGGTTCTATGCCTATACTCTAATGCTTCCTTACTCGCTCGATTTTCTCTCATGCTCTCTGTGTGAGTGAGTGTTTCTGGGTGCTCAACCACCGACTTATGTGCCCTATCGACAGCCCCAAATACCCTTATTCTTCAGTTCACAGCTGCCCTCCACACAGAAATCATGTACGGCTCAGGTTTTTCACAACTTACACTTGACTCCCTACTACTACTACAACTGCTACTACTCCTGGACCCGGCTTTCTTCCTTTCCCATCCACCACCAACAACAACCACGTCTCACCGTCTCTTCTACTATCAGTATTAATATTTACCTTACACGGTTATTACTCAAACACATTCGCAGTCTCCTCATTCTCACTCACACACACATTCTTGTCCTCCTGTGAATCAGTTCGCTCGACGAATGTCAATCATCAAAAACTTGATAAACAAGCAAGTTTTAGGAAACAAAACACTTCCGAGTTAAAATTATTCGTACCAAAAAGTCAATCATTGTTGCTTATTGTTAAGTAAAAACCAACGACGTCCCATATTTACATGTCACAGTTTCTTCCATACATTGGTTTGTTCTTCAACAGTTTACCTCTTCATGGACATTAATTCCAATTACTTATAAAAAAACGTGGTGTTGTGAGGTGATGAACTAATAGTTTCATCCAGATTAATTTATGCTATTCCATATACATGTTGTAATCATTTTCATCTGAGATACTCTTTGAGTGTGAGATACTGTTTGTCAAAGTGGCCCATACAAGGAAAACGAGCCACATGAGCTAGAGAGAGAGAATTGTAAAAAATTGAGCAAGTTGTAAACTGTCTCTGATTGATTAGTGAATGATAAATAACTGCTGCTGGAAATCTATTGCCGCGTCAGAACCTCTGAGCCAGTGAGTGACGACAGAGTATTATTGTATTAATGTTATAGGAACGACTCTTTTTATCTTTATTGAACTTAATTCTTGTTCAAAGAGCTGGACAGATAGTGAGCGATTGAATGGAAATCCGCTCATTCTCAAGGTATCACTATAGCCGCATTTGCTCTCACTCAAAAGCTGAAGCTTCTTCAAACTCGTTTTTATTGTGACATATTATTGGGAAAAAGAAAAGAAGAGCTGCAGCGTGATTGTTTATACTTTATACAAGCTTGATTATTATTACTCTGACATTAGTTAATGAAAATTTTGAAAAACACCACTTCAACATTGTTCCTGATGCTGATATATTGTTGTTATTAGTTATACTCATCAATTCCTCTCTCATATCGTCAATACTACGTTGTTAGTGTTTTTAAAAAAAAGATTCCTCTCAACTTAATAGTGTTTTTCAATGTCCTGATGTGTTAGAAATTTCCCAGTGCGAATGTTAAATTGTGAACAAGTCTGACAAGAATATTCAAATGTGAGAGTCCAAAAAGACAATAAAAATATAAGAGGAAGTGAGTTCCCTCAGCATTTCCAACTGTGTCTCAGTTCAATATTTCTTTCCATCTGAAGGTGTTGTTTTTACTCCTTTGGAAAATTAATTTTTATTCAGTAAATAACATCCTCACACATGTCAGGTGAACCATTTCGTGTGCCCAATCAGTCCTGAGAATCTTCAAAGTTGTCAAAATTTTGGTATAAAAGGTATCAATATTCGTCTCCAAGCTGAAGAACAAAGACATATACCTTGTGCAGGAGCAGGACCCTTTTTGTATACGTAATAAAGCCGAGAAAGATTGACGTAAATATACTAGTAACTGTGGAAAGTTGTTACTTGTTGGCCTCCCCCCGGAAGTTTATACCTTCAAGTTAAATGTTTCTACGGACTTGCCGGTACTCTCACCCTTTTCATTGACGGGAATTTTTATAACATTTATACATAGTACATTTATCTTATAGAAAAAGAATATAACTTAATTTCTTCATTATATTTACAATATTTTTGTACACAATTATCATTTGTTTTGGGTAGGAAAAATGATCAAGTCATTGTTGTTTGTTTTTAATGAAGATGAAAACATTGACTGTATGGCATTTACATATAAAACCTTTTTTATAACATATACATGTGGGATGTATTGAGTCCGTATGTTAAGAATGCGTTATTTAGAATTTCCGGGTGCTGACAGTCCAATAGTTTAGGATCATTTTTGGTGATGGTGCACTTTTTAAAAATTATTTAATTTAAATTATACGTAAATATATTTGATGTTGATGGACAATTCAAGAAACATAGTGTCAGAAATGTAGTGTCGAAGTGAATTTTAGTAGTTCATTTGACGCTTAGTATGGGTTGAGTACATAGTAAGGAGTTAGGGAGTAGTATTTCAACTCCGAACTCACCCCAATGGTGTCGGTTCCTTTTGTAAATAAAAGTTCCTTGGTGTGCAAACTATAGATTGACAAGAGTCTTTGACTTACAATTTGAAGTATAGGCTAACCCTTGAAGGGACATATTGTGGTAGATATTGAGGCCGCAGTGAGGAATTAGACATTTGAAGGAATAAAGCTTCGGCACAAAAAGAGATGACGGAGATTTTAATATGATGAATAGTGGTAATAAAGGGAGAAATTAGAAGATATGATTGTTCTTGATCAGTGCATCTCTCTCATATATTTTATATATAGGTATGTATATATTTTCGTTTATATGTTATTCTTCCGCGTCAATGGATTTGTTCCTCATCTCCATGTGAGCTTCTGGCACACACATTCGTATTTTCATGTGAAATAGATGAACATATACGACTTTGACTAAAAGAGATAAACATACGTGAATTAGCAATGCATACACTTCTAAGTTTTTGCTCGTATAAACGGATATATGTGTAATACATAAACATGGATAGATACATGTTTTTGAATGAAAAACAGACATCCAGCTCCTCTCCCAAGTCTCCAGTGTCTGTATGCTTGGGGATGCCTCGTATGTATGTATGTATCTAAGGAGATGACAATGAAATAAGAATATGAGAGGATGATAGACCGCCAATCTCGTCACCCTCCCTCGTTTCTACTAAGCCAGCCGGGTATTTTCGTAGCGAAATCAGTTCTTCTTGTGTCTTTGTGTCATTACTATTATTGGCATTAGCGGCTGCACTTACTATGTACGATGAGTTGTATTATGACTAATACATGATATCTGTACTCTATCTACACCACTTCTACATGTAGTATTCAGTGTAGCTGTCAGGAGATCTAATAGACTTTAAGTCAGCGAGTAAAAGCATGTTTGCTACTATTTTCGGAATAATAACAAACATCTATGTAGCATGAGGGTGCATATATTCAGGAGTTGATACTCCCTTATCATTACTATTATGCACTTTTAGTCGTATCAGTTATAGGGATTCTGAATTATATTGTATGAAAGGGAGACAAACCGTATACGTATACTTTGCTATCCATTCACTTACACGTATTAATACTTTATACCATGTTATGTCCCATTGAACCACCATTTTAATAATGATTCCATTTCCTGGACCATTTCATTTCTCTCTTGGTAATTTACAACAATAAATACGGGGATTCTTGAACTTGCTTCAGGGTTATCCTTTCCATACTTATGAAAGAAGGAAGTAACTATAATAACATACACAGTTTCTCGACTGGAGCCATAACCGTAGCAGTGTCATAATTTTATTATATTTAGCCTCTTTAAATCATCCGGAATCCATGTCTGTTTTTCGCTTTGAACTAGTCAAGTATTCTGATAACAAATATCAGTATATACCTGGCTTAACGTGCGTGTAGGAATTCTAAACTTGTGGTTGACTACGGGAAACATCATGTGTATAAAAAGCTCCGTAAACCAAAGGGTACCAAGCAAATCAGGCACATATAATTCACAATACCAGACTTTTGATGTAATTTGTCAAAACGCATTTTCTAATCAAACAAGTTTTTCCAAGCTGCTTCAACTTCGTATTTTTGACCTGCAACCCATTACGAATAAATGCTAACATTTTACAATTAGGGACTTACTGAGATTAAGACAGTATTATTACTTCCAAATAGAGAACGTGCTGTGTATTTAGTGTTCTGTGTACTTGAGGGAGTAAATTAAGAGCTCGTAACTAACTAAAACTGGAGGTTAATTTAAAAGGTTCAAATTATTAGAATAAATATAGATCTAGCTTAATGTAGTGAGGAAATGCTAAAGTGGATGCGTGTGTGTGTGTTTCCAATGTAATATTGGTTCGGACGTGAGCATATGATTCCATATTCGTAATTTGTAATCAATGCTAAATAACAATAATTATTGCAATTATGTAGTGGAAATGGTGTGTTTTCGTTATGTTCAAGTTAGAAAAAGTTATTAACACTGCTAGTGAGTGAGCGAGTGACTGAGAGAGCGAGTCCGAGTGGACGGCTCATAGTATAAGTATAAAGGACTAATGGGTGCAGTGCAAGTTTCAAGGTATTAAATCCAATGGTAATTATACACAGAGGGCTGGAGCGATAACTGGGAGCCTCTGTATAGCCGTATTTATTCCTCTCCTGTTTTCATCTGGTCGATTTAGTACTGTATATACGCATCTGTCTATATGTATTAAGGAAACAATAATGTGTATTTAATTCCAGAACGACGGGTCTCAGAACTTGTATTGGTTGCGTTTATTATCGGTAGGTATTTTGCTACAAAACTATATTTATTCGTGAGTTACACAGTAATAAAGTGGCAATCAGACAAACTCTCTTCATTGTACTGATTTGATTCGTAAACTGTAACTCGAAGCAGGAATTCGCCGTTAGTATAACATTCTATGTACAACCATGTTTGTTTATATGCTCAAGCAAGTTCAAACGACATTATTATGTATTAACCGCGTGGTAGGTAGCAGCTCCACTCTAGTGTAAGGTTTCTGTATGTGTTTGCAAAAGGTTAATCCCAGTCTTTTGGCTAGTGAGCCGTTTCCCCTTGATGGTGAACAGAAGAGTGAGACAGGGAGATCAACTATACACCTGTAATCGCCATGTACTAGAGGGTTTGCGTTTAAAATGCCGAACATGTAAAGCTCAGAGTGGAACAATTTACCTAGAATTATTGGTATCAGTAAAGTATTAAAACCTTTTGATAGCATTAATACTCTTTGACTTTATTACACGTTTGCCGTCATCCATGTAACTTACACATGTTTTCAATATCTCAAATACATGCTTTCAATATCACTAATACATGATTTCAATAATCTACAAAGGCTGACTCAGCCGAAAGGTATAGGGGAAAAGTATTGATTGATTAGTTGCAAACTATGTGAGCATTAAATTATAATATACTAAAGCCCCTTTCCCTATAAAGTCACTCACTCTCTCCTTCACTCTGACATTTTTTCGGCTACAGGATTATAATTACAACAAACATTTGCCAATATCGTTTAGCCCCTTGATCTTGATAAGAATTTGTGGGTTTTCCTATATATCCTGTATTCTGTACATTCGTACAGGGATGTAATACTAAGGTACATTATGCAATGCTAGCGTTTTAAATGTTTTATGCTTGGGTACAGAGTCTCTGTAGATTTGGGTGTAGATGCGGACATGGTTGCAGGAACGATATAGATTTGAGGTGTTTTCTGTATTATATTTTAAGTTTGTGTATCTTGCCGTTTATCAAAGGGGCATAAGCTATAGTAAATAGCAAAGTAGGAATTTGTGATTGCATTTAATTTTCTACCTCATATGAATTTCCTATTTAGAGTGTATGGATTTAGACTGACCCCGCAGGATAAATAGCATGAATCGCCTGATCTCAATCTATAAAAAGCACCCGAGCGTTTTCACCAAAAGCATTTTTTAAGTATGGCTAAAATAAAATAATTAGTGTTGAAAATCAGGAGTTTACGTGCTTTATGTAATACCTGGGTATGTATGTGTCAGTCAGCCCCTTGCAGAAAAATGAGAGAGTTGTGCTGATACTAAAAAACAGAGTAGTTGGGCCGACAGGTTGTAATCTTAAAGTCGGTCTTGATATCTCGGGACATTTTATTATTGCGAATACTTTTTATTTTAATTTATATTACCACTCGCACTCAATTTATTTGCCGATTCTTGCGAGGTTCTGTATAAACCTATATATGGCCTATCTAGGGTATAATATATAATTTTGTATTAATCTTAAAAGTACTTTTAGTGTGGCACTTAGATCAAGGATGTATGTTGTATATATGTAAGGATAATATATGCATATCAAAATCCATGGATATATACATGTCCGATACCTAAATGTGTATATATCGGTGAGAAGTGTTTTACAGGAGAGGAAAACGGCAGGAAAAAATCTCCGATAATAATACTCGCCCCGACTTTTGCCCTAATGGCAACGGGTTTTCCGAATTAGGAAAGACACGCTAATAAAGAATCAGATTTTAACACACACACACATTCACCAAAGCGAGCTAATCGACTGACTGTATCTATATAGGGAGGACTGGTGCGCGTGTATTTATTTACTAGATTCGTGTGCTTACAGTCTTTCAATTTCTCTAAATTAAATGGAAACTATACGTAAACTGCTGCTATAGCAAGTATCTGAGTCTGCCCTTAAGATTTTAGTTTGCAAGTATTTAAGTGTAGGAATAAATTTACATATAGCGTAAAACATTTGAGAAATGTTAGCTTATACAAGCAATAGTTTATAAGTAGTAGATATGTAAGGAAGAAATGAAATATGAAGGAAGCAAGGTTTGAAAAACCATTTCTTGTTATCATAGCCAACTGCCCAAGTACTTATTTAACTTCCCATGCAGAAATTAAGCTGTGAAAAATCTCTCAAGGTACTCCATAAAATGTATTTGCATATATCCAGCGACCAGATACATATCAAGTGATAGTAATTGTAGCGAGTAAAGCTGGCAAGTACCATATATAAAATTCACAACCAGATTTTACCAACTTTGTGATTATAGACAGACTAATGATGTTTATTTAATTTGTGAACAAATATGTAAGTACAAGATGGAGGGCAGGCATGATGCATGCGATTAGGATGACGACGACTCTATGTTCGCTGGCATAGTGTTCAACAGTCCACTAACGTTTTAGGTAGGTAGGGAGTATAGAACGTGACACGACATCGATAGCTGCAAGGTTCATAATATAAGCAGAGTTAGTATATACGAAGTAAGTACAAAAATTGGTAAATTCAGAGAAGAACTTTTTTCGCTACAAGTGCCGCATGGCAAAACTCGATGGTGTTTACTCCCCGAGTATAGGTGAAGGGTGGGTGAAACCTTTCAATTTACAGGATCTGTCCTGACGACTTACACGACAGACTAGAATATTACTTCATGTATTATTTTACCCAGCGACATTACTTGATCTCACCAGTAAATAATTTTACACTATGTTATGAGATCTAACTAAAAATTCTACGACATTAGTTAATAGTATGACTTTACAAAGCAATATATTACTTGATCACATGGTACCAAGAGACATCACTGAGATCGTGTGGTTCTATATACTGAACAATATTACCTACTTGAGCATATAAATCAACAAAGCAATATTACTTGATAATATGAGTGTACCAAGTGGCGCATACTAAATAAGATATCATGCATTTGTGTCTCAACGATATTCTTGTCGCACTGAATGTATTCCCTAAAAGCCCAAATGGCAAATGAATGACCTAGCAGTTTTTTTATTATTTAGTTTATTTATATTGCAAATTTCTGCTACAATATACTATAATTCTTTGTTAATATAACGACGAGAGGAATAGGAGTCGACGGCGACAATGAAGACATGATGATGATTACTACTAGTATTAATGATACTGGCCTTGTTCAATAAGGACTAGCAGAGCCATGTTCGTGCTATATTAAGCAAGTATACATGACTGTAGCAAGGAAATGGATTGAATTATTATGGACAAATAATTTGTCACTTGAGAACCAAATGACAGACTATGGTATAACAAAGATTCTTTTAAATGTGTCTACTCTCATTGAATCTTTGCAATTCCCCTTATGCTATAAAATATATATCTAAAGAATAAGGACTTGTCGTTCCTCATACTTCATTTTTGTCATCATCCTCAACATCCCGAGCCATATATTACAGTGTGCAATAATTATTCTCGTTACTCTTGACGGACAATTTATCTCACATCAAAGTCTATTACATATGTACATCATTTAAAATTAACACAAAGAGTTGGATATTTCCCCCTTAATTTATAATCACTATGATGTCGTTCATATCATATATTATAATTCTTTTTTATTTTCGTGTTTGCATCGTAATTATATTATATACAAAAAGAATATATGAGTACAAGGAGTGGCAATCCTTTTCTAATCCTCATTGATTCTGTTGTCTTGTGTCCTATAGGCTTTGGATTCCAGGGTCAAGATTCGCCGACTAATAGTGACTCTCTGTGTAGGAGTTAAGGGACAGGAGAGCAATCATTTTTTATTGAAACAAAAAACTCTTACAGAACCACACAGTAAAAAAAATAAGACAGAACTGTGACAAATACAGAAAATTTTCAACGAATTAGTATAAAGCACTTTTTTAAACCGAAATACTAGAATGCTAAAATATCGCTAGCTGAGTGCTCATAATATGTTTGACGTTGAAGTGAGTGAAAAGCAAGATGACTGTTGCTAACATGTGTGATTCCAAGTACACTAATTTTTAGGAGCATGACTACTTTGACTTTGTTTCAATCCCTTGAATGTAACAAACCTTCAGTGCGGAAATTAATTAAGCAAACTCTTCATCAATTTTAAATTCCTTGCCTGTTATCACAAAAGTCTTGGAATAAAATCCTCGTTAGTTAGAAACAGAAATATTGTGAATTTAGAACTATAAATATCAATTTAGTTTAAAAACTTGTTTGAATTGCGAAGAATAACTTATTACACATCAAACATAAGACATTTCAAGTTTCCGTTAGCCAACCATTGGTTGATCGAACGCGACAGCTTCACAGGAACTTCAGATCCTGGTGTAATTGCAATATAGACAATTGACTATTGGACTTGAAAGAAACTAGCAGATAGAGACATCGGTGGTGTAAATACTCCTGTTGTTTTTGGAACGACTTTCGCTCTAATAATAATTAGTTAATAATAATGACATTGACAAGTGCACGGTTTCGCCCGTTGAAAACTCAGTGTTATAAACTTAAAACAGTTAGAAGCGTCCAATAGGAGTCGATATGTACGGCCATAAGAATCGGACGTTGGACTATTGTTTAATGCCTATGGAAGCACTCTCTCCGTCAATCGCTGCTTCGCCGCCTCCACCGCCCGCACTCACTTCTTCACCTAATCCACCACCTGTCGATTGGATTCTGAAAAAAGAGAGAATATTCCTCCTTGCTCAATTCTGGCAACAAGTAATTCATAAAATAACTAATCGTATATCATATCACCATTATTCTTTCCTCTCTCTTTTACAAAATCCTCTCCTTTCGGGATTTCCCAATGTGCTGTCTATATAATAATAAATTCAATGCGTCTTCCTTCAGCTTCACCTTTTTCTTATTATTGCAGCTGTTTTTCGTGCAATATAAAGCGATTTGGAATATTGATAGCAATTCCGTTGGAACATAACATCCTTATTGTAATTGAGTTATATTACGACTTTTTGGTCCATGTGCTTCTTTCATTTTAGGTACTTTTTTATAGTTGTCTGATAATTTAGTACAGGCTTTAGTTATATAGATGTGCTAGTTGAAATAATTAAAGCGTGTCTTTTCGCTTCCTCCTGCCTCAATGATAATTTCAATATTCCACATAAATTTTATTCCTTGAGAATTTCAAACTTCCCTGTGCCTACTTACTTGATACATCAAAAGTCGTAAATAATGTTCTGCAGACATGATGCTAATGCTATTGTTTCGCTTTTGTGTATATAGTCTTTTGATTCGAAATAAAGAGAAGTATTTTTTTCATTTATTGTTATAATGGCTGAATTTTTAATGTTTTATCTTGATTTATTTTATTGATGATATTCCTTTTATTCTTTGCAACTACCTTGAGTCATGAATTTCTCACAGGGTTCTAAAACTTGATCGTATTAACGACTACTCAGGTTATTTTTCTCATTATTTACTTCTTTTACCTCAGCATTTCATGAATCAATTTTTCCGCTGGAAAAAAAATTAATTACTTTAGTATGTACGCCATCATTTTCAGAAGCCAGTGGAAAGACAAAGAAAATGTGTAGCAACTTGTATGACTTATGAATGGTCACATTATCTTCTCGTTCGTGTTACATCTAAACAACATCATGGAACTCCTGTGAATTTTAGTTTATAACGTTTGTCCGTACAATTGTAGTTCAAAAGATTTGTCGGTAATGTGTAGAATGTAGTTTATAAGACGTTTTCTTACGTTTGGAAGTACATATGTAGTCTTAATATTATAATAATGGCATATCTTGGGACTGTCTAAACCATTACTAAAGTTTACTCATTGTTTTTCAAGGCGCGTGTATAGTTTATCAATAATAAAAAAGCTTTTTTCCCGAAATAATATTGCAGGTGAACATACAGAGTAGCGTTTCGCTTCAAAAAGCTCGTCCGCTTTGTACTTGTATTCCTTGTGCATAGGGAACAGATGGGTACATATTGTTCCTTTGCCTTCATAAATCATTATGAAGTTCTATATGCTATTAATATACAGCATAAATATGGTGGTCATAGTCATGTATGAGGTATACTTTGAAAATTGAGATTCAATCAGTTGCGATTTAGTATAGTGACAAGGTAGCTTATATAAGGTTTGCGTGGTTACTTTAAGTTGCTCATTATTTGGTGAAAAAATCGATCCTCTTGATAAGGTTGTCCGGTGGCATTTCCGCTCTGTTCTTTCATAGCTTCTCTTACATTTCGTTCCTCGTGTGTGTTGTATAAGTTAAATGTACGGAGGTGCTTATATGTTTTTGTTGCATATAGAATGTTCAATACGTTGGAGTTGTTTATTATAATGTGAGGTAATTACCACATTCCGTTCGTCACCCATTCGATAGCATTCCCACTGTTTTGCTTGAAAGCAAGCATTGTTGCTCATTGTTACATATTGTAGTAATGAGTTTATAATACAGCATTACATACGTAACAATAAGTAGATACTACCCTGTATCACTGGCGAGTGTACGTGCAATTTAGACTTTTGAGGTACATGTAGCAGGACGTAACCGTAGCCTTAACCTATGTGGACACAAGTTACCCATACGCACTCACCACTGTTTAAAGGTAAGGTTATGTAGACGAGTAATCAGTGGCTATGCAAGTTGCTGAATACTGCTGGTGATAAGATTGTGTAATAAAATCATAATGTTGATTTATTTTCCTGCTGGCTATCCTTGCCGTAACGTTTTAGGGGTGTGATTCTTTATTGGGAAGGGAATCCAATGTTGATGCTATGCTGTTTGCCTGTCTGATATTGAGTATTATAATATAAGTATACTTATATTATGTAAGTGTAAATTATGTACTGCCATAGTGAAATTCACTATGGCAGTAAATACAAGTTCAATTTCTGTGTTTTTGTATTATAATGAAAATTCAGGTGTTATGTGGTAGGATTAATAATTGCCCTAGCTGTAATATACAGCATACATATACATACAGTAGTATCTGATTAGTCGACGGGAATGACGCTCATATTATTGGTACCTAATTGAATTATGATTTATAATAACACTGAACCGTAAATTTGATTTCGTAGTTGTGTGGGATGAAGTTGTACAATACCAAAGGACGCCATGGTGCGTAGAATTTTTGTGATATATGGTGATGAGTGAAGTAAATGGGAATGCATTTGATTTCTGTTGTAGTAGTCAAATGACAATGATTGGGAAGGCTTTGGAGTTGTTGAAGGAATTTGGTGAAAAATGACTGAATAGTTATTAGAATGTATATCATGAAAGGTTCAACTTTTACGAGTTGAAAAGCATGTGAAAAGCCGAGCAGAGCAGATGCAATCCTCCCATTACCATCCAACAGTCTTTGTTTTGTCAGAATTCCTTTGATGGCTTCACGTCAACAAAGACAATGAAGATGAGACAAGTCGTCGCTCTAGCAAATCATTCCATTCTATCCGCATCCGTATAGAATTATCATAGCGTACCCCCACACAAAACTTCTCTCTCCATCAGAGTTGCTTGATTCGTGTGAATTCTCAAGGAATTCTCAGCTTCCTGGACGTTGAATGTGCTAAAGAGCTAAAAGAGGCAGTTATGTATGTAGCGTGAATGCATTTGTAAACTAAGAACTGGAAGTATGCTGCGAAAATTTCAAGGAACTCCATGTTGGACAACGCAAACAAAGAATTAAATGAAATTAAAGATATACCACTTAACTATTAACACATTCAATGAAACTGAAGGATAAAATTGGAAAAATCGAAGCTCGTAAATTCAAAAATACTGTAGGAATTATGAGGATACCAGTGTAGGCGAGAGAAGATACTGGAAGTGTTTCAAGGTTGTATTAAAGAACTAAAAACTTATTATGTGCTTAATAAAGGAGTAAGCTATTTCAGAGCGTAAGTGGTTGCATTAGGTCTGCTTGAAAATTTTAGTTCATATTTCATTAGTTCCTGATGCATATTCCCGGATGATGAACTCAGCTTCAGTAAAACCTGGAGTAGTTCATGGGGTGTCCGGGGTATTATAATGGATCAAATTGTATTGATATATGTATGGGAAGGAACCATTAAAAGTTCACAGTAAGAAAATCAGGTTCAAAGTACTGGAGAAATTTCTTCAGCTGACCAGAATTCCTGGGAATCATTTTAGAACTCTGTTCTTCTCAACTCGTATTATTACTTTTCATTATGTATAAGATAGGTAGGGCGCGCATTACGTCAAAGCGCAATTATATGTACTGTGTATACGTAGAAACCAAATATATTATCTGGAAGATACGGTTTACATTGTGTATCAGTCGAGCATTCGACGTACATTATATATATATGATGTGAATAGGAAAATCATTGTGTAAAGGTGGAGGAAGAGGGAGGACACTAGGGAGAAAATAGTCAAGAGGAGTCGGGGAGGGAGATACTTCCTGATCCGAATTCGGAAACAAGAGAGTAAAGATCTCTTATGCACACCAGCATCTGTGTATTGTGAACCTTGTCTTCTTCTACCTTGTTTGCGGTTTAATGCTCAATCTTGTTCTACTTTAGTTAACTTACCCTAAAACTTGCTCACTTCGAGGATCATGTACATAGTGTATACGTCTGCTGGCCGATCTGATGTTTAGTTCAACTTGTGCTTTCTTTATGTATTACTTGCAAATATGCATTGTAATGTATTATATAAGTATATATATATGTATATAACTCAACCAACCACCCTCCCTCATCCACTTGATCCTGGTTTTTTCGTGAAATTCGTTGCAGATGATACGTCACCGCATTTGCTTTCATTTACTTAGTACTTTAGCATAAAGCTCTCTCCCCCCGTTTTACAGCCGTTTCGCGGGGGAAATTTCTTATGAACATATGGACGATAGTACATATAGTGTACTAAACTATGCATCATACATCCCTATGCACACTTTCACGTATCCAAGCTTCAACTTGTTCATTCGTAGATGTGTGTCAGTGTGTTCATATTTCCTTCGTTCTTTACATTTACAATTCTGATTTTCTCCAATGCTTCCTACAATATGTAGCTCCTGAACGGAGGAAGTTTCACTCCCTCCGTAATAGTTTTACCGTGCGAATCCTTTGGTTCTGTCGCTCATTTTTATTGAAAGAAACTTTGTTGTTTGTATTGTGTTGGTGAACTTAACCCTAGTAAACTTTTACCACTTCTTAAGTGCTTGTATATGGATTAAATTTAAAAATTATTTTGATAGCTGTAATTTGTACATGTACTGTTTAGTTCGTATGATCTTAATTATGGTGGTAGGATACGCGAAGGAAACCATCCCCAGTGGAGCGATACTGAAGCAAAGTTAAAGAATTGAAAAGTGAATCTATTATGGAATTTTTATTTAAAATCCATTTTTATTAAAATGTATGAAAGGCGCTTGAAGCAGTGGGATATCTGTACTTAATAATAAAACTGCCGTAATCAAGCGTTCCGGAGGAATATCACTAATTAAATATTTTCTTTGAAGCAATTCATACTATAGGTGTGTGATGATTCAGTACAGAAATTCTTGAGGCTGACATGTCCTGTCCCGCTATAAAAACTCATAACCACATGTAGCTTACATTCCACATGTTTGAAGTAAATGACGTTTTGTCTACGGAACATATTCGGACGCTTGCTTTTGAACTTATTAAAAGTTGGAGGGAAGGTGATCTGTATGCATTATGTAAGTTCTTATATTGGATGATAGGTCAGAGTATATTTTTGGTTATACTTCCAAAAAACTTAAATTTGTTATAATACCATGCATTACAAAGCAGTTCATACTTCGAAAGTTCAGACATCAGTATTTACATAAGGTTTATAGTGCATATCTATTCAGGGGGCTCGTTGGACTCAAGGCGGATCTTCCAGAATTGGGAATCGGAATGAAGGAAGAGCATATTATATTTTGTTGTTAGAGAGCACATGGATAGATTGGAAAATATCTCCAAAATAAGATTTTTTTGTCTTCCCAATTTCTCCTCTTTCCGCACCGTTCAACTTGTTGTAATAAAGGATTTTTTTCGTAATAATAATATTTCCAAGGAATAAAGTGATACGCAGACCAAAGTTGATGCTGAGGCACCCAAAGTGTCAAAATGTCAATCATCCAACTCCTCCTTGATGGACTCCAGGGGGTCACTTGGTGGGTGGTGATTTCCTAACCGTAGTATCCTTTCATCTTATACTAAGTTCAGTTTCTATGCCTACTCTCAGCTTTGGACATTGTATCGTTGGCATACATATGTGCATGTTTCAATGAATACTATATTGAAGCTATAATCCCAATTTTCTATAGATACATGTACATGCGGTTGGAAACTATAAAAGAAAAAAGCGTAATCTTGCTCATCTATTTCAATTTAGTAATTTAATCTAAGTTTAAAATTATTCGGATATTACAAAAAAAATGGTTAGATGCAATCATCTCTTTATCCACACGGATGAGATGTATTTATTGTTGCTTTAATCAATGATGAAAAGATACACTTATTGAGTCATGTAGCCCTGTGGTGTTGGAAGTCTTCCGTAAAACTTGCTTTAATCAGTATATCCTTTTATGAACCTTGCATTCTCTTAGCATTGGACTTGTTAGATGGACAACTTTAACGTCGTCTACGAGCAACTAAAAATACTTTTAATTCATGGAACTAATTTAGAATTTTACAATACTGATTTAAATTATCTTCACAATAACGTAGTGCTTGATGCAACTTTTCAACTCGCAGCGACTATTTTAATGCGTCTTCATAATAATAATGTTCTAAAAGGCACTTTGGAAATGCCAAAATGGAAACATAATAATTTAATGGTAGTGTTTGATTATGACATCAGCGAACTATTTCTCTTGTATCTTAACGTCCCCTTTGATAATTATGATTATAATTATGATTATAATTAGATAATAATAAATAAATAAATAATTTTTTCAATAAAACTACTCGTAATGTCCTTTTAAAAATACATTTACACGAAGTAGTTAGGTAAATGAAGATCGACTACTGTTTCCTTGATAATAATTCTCGCAATAAAAAGAATAACCTGATGGAAAGGAATGCTGCCAAATGTTTGTATATACTTTCTGACAAGCATTAAGCATGATCATTCATCAGGGGTTGATGAGGAAGACGAGCCTTTGACGAGGGAGTAAAGTGCTTGCTAAACTTGTGCTAGTTGTACCCTTGTTGAGCAAACTCTGGGTGTGTGTTTCCTCACGATTATCCTCACGTAGGAATATAATATGTTATCTACACGTCTATAATTCCAATACCATGTGGCATCGGTAGCGTATAAAATCGTTAGTATCGTATAGCGTATAATGTTGTTAGTGTCGTGGCAAGTATAATGAACAAAGTATAAAGCCGTCAGTATCAAATAGTGTGTAATGTCATTATAGGAAGATCAACAGTATGGCTGGCTAGTCAAGTTCAATAAGCAGCTTAATGCAATGATACTGCCCATCATTTAGCATTTAGTTGTTTGGAATGGTGGTGGTCAGCGATTAATTGCATTGATTCGATGATCATCATTTGTGTATGTAAAAGACAGAGAGTAGGACAGACAACTCGAGCGGACAATTGTGTAAAAGAGTTTGATCAACCTTCTCCTTCACTTTGTTTTTATGGCACACTCCAAGTTAGACCATGTTGATGGGTTGAGTTGAGAGAGGACATTATGCATAAAGTACGTCTCTAATCAGTATGGAATGTATGTAAAGTTAGATATTGTGTTTAAGGAGGAACGCGACTGCTATTTGACTGGTGTTGCAGTGTATGTATGATTTTACTTGTACTGCCTGTGTAAGTATATAAATTGATTGTTGCTGTTACCATATGCATGATTTGACTGATGCTGTTAGTGTACTACTACTCCTTGTCCATGACTCTTTTTAAGCCTCTCGTGCTTTGCACTACTCGTAGTGCAACTATACATGGCGTTAAGTGCCTCTATAGTTTGTGCATGCTCCATCCCTTGCTTTGCTTGAGCGTACTATGAGACGCTGTATGAAGTGGAATACGCTGGCCTGATGCTAACTTGATAGGAAAGTGTCTGTATAAGTGTAGAGAATGAATGTGTGTGTGAGCTGGTGTCGACCAGAGTTGTTTGCTGGACGATTGGTATTTTGGTGGGTGTTTGCCTGCCTGTTCACTATCAATTGACGATACAGGGTAATCTATCTGTATGCTGGTTGTCAAATGATTAAAACGAGTTAGGTGTGTGTGTGATGTCAAAGAAGGGGGATGTTTTACATGGTGAGATGAGAAGACAGAGAGTGAGAAGTGTATTGAGAATGTGTATGTGAGGGAAGGCAAAGGGGGAATTGCACATGATATGGGTATAAACACGAAGGATTTGTTGATGAAAATCCAGTTATTGGAGACGCTCAATAAGTTGAGACACACTACATGTCTAAACTGTACACTTTGTATACATAAAAGCTTTCAGTTGACTCTCTTGAACCATCTTCATGGACCGCTTTGGCTGAATATTGATGGGTACACTAGTACTTAAAGTACTCTGTTCGGGGTAATCATTATCAACTTGCAACCCACCTCAACTTTTATTGACAGCCCAAAGTTGTGCTACAACTTGTCCATAAATGTATGCGTGGATGTGTATGTACATGCATATGATTTTTGGTATAAAGTCCATCGCTGAACGATACTCTCTTACTAAACCTTTTTTCAAAAGCCCATCAGCCAAGTCATAACACTTGCATTTCCTTCTTTTCTCCAAACTTCACCTCATCAAATCTCTTCTTGCACACATCGTCACACTTTTAAAGTTCTTACCCATACAGAGAGAGAGTCTCTCAATCACTTTTCGACCTGTGGAGTGCGGAACGACTTTTCAGGAAATTTATTGCCCGCCTCCCCATATCCTCAAGTATTTTCTGCGGGAAGGGTTTTCTTCTTCTTTTTGTCCTTGCTTCTCCGATCCTTTCTACATTCTATAAGCTCCTTCTCCAGTTTAAAATTTTGAAACTATCCGAAATAAACAGGCACTTTACGGTATTTGCTTGTACAGCTACGCACCAGGATTTTATAACTGTCATTACATCCACACGGGTTGATTAAACTAGATTTAGTACTGTATACTTCAAAGAGTGTGTACAGCTCTACAGCAGGTATATAGCAGGAGGTACGGGGTTCCGGGGAAACTGAAAACTTGGAGAGGAACCAATTTTTATCGCTTTTCCTTTTTCTTTAAACTCTATATACGTATTTGCATACTTTTTTAACACTCCTAGGTTCCAGCTACATATTTACTGTATATTCAAGACATGAAATTGTTCCTTACACCAGGTCAAAGTAATGTAATCAGCCGGGAAAAAATTGTCTTCAAATATTACCGCTTTTTTAGGGAATATCATAGCTATACTGTGAAAACGTATTATCGTCCATCATTCACTTACTTCCCCTGTGGTTGTTGATGGTGGAGGGCTAATGTGCTTGCATGTTGTACACTATGCCGAACCATCGCTTCTTCCTTTTTTCTTTGATAATCACTAACCTTCAATGTGAAGGAGAGTCATGAAGATGAACGGCAGTAGCTGCTTGTGGTGTTCAAGTTGTACAAGTGATCGGAGTCATATATGTTGAGATACCTCACAGCAAGTGTTGTACGTAAGAGAGAGAAATTATTTTCAAGACTCCCCACCGAATTTATTACCAATTTTCCAGGAGTTTTCTCTTCTGCAGGGTTCTGGGAAAATTCGCTTTGGATGTTTGACACAAAACGTGTCCGCTGGTTCCGATTAAAATGAGCGTAGCCTAGAAGTATGCACGTACATTGTTAGTGGCAGTATAGTGTAATCATTGCAATTACATTGATGCCGGTTCATATGTTTGCAATTGTAATAGTTGTACGTAGTCAAGGTTTATGAACGTCTATAAGTGTTATTAGGTTTCTATAAAGTTTTTTGGGTTTCCGTCTGTGTGATGTTCTTGCTTGTAGAGTGGTATATGTTTATGTGTGAGATGCATGGTGAAGGAGTATGTACTATATGCATGCACTGCTCTATGGATCGTGTATCTGCAGTGTATACATGTAATGTTCGGAGCTTCGCTGGAGACTGTAGACCGTGAATGGAAAATAAATAAAGCGTTACAACATAACTTGGTACAAATTACCCTCATAAATTCATGAGTGTTATTTAGAGATAATTGTGAAGTTATACTGACGACTGAGTGTATAAGCAGCGCACTGTACAAAGGATTCAGTCGTGAAAAGGACAAGCATTATATAACGTCAGAATATTTCTCGATCGGTTTATATAGATACATACATGCAAGTTTCCAACTGATAGATTATTGCATTTTATAATACATTCTTCAAGTTGATATCACTTGGAATAACAATATTATGTGCTATCTCCGAACACGATATGGTACGAGTAGACATATTATGATACCCGTCGGTCTCTCTTCCTCTATAATGGTTCAACAATCAGAATAGTGACTTGAAGCAATGGCTTACAGCTGCATATTTAATTCCAGTTTTTTTCATCCTTTCTTATTACCAGTCCGTCAGCCTCTGACCAGCCTTTTCTTGTTGCCTTTTATGCATGCAATGTAAAGATGGGGATTGGGTTTTCATAATCAAAGAATTCCAATAATTACATTCTGTACATTTTACTACTAGTACATGTTTTACATGTGTTCCTGGAGAACCCACAAATCAAGTATACATAAAGGGTTTTACAAAACGACAGATTAAATAATCCATGTGCGCAAAGAACCCAGTCCGTAATCAAGTCCTTCACTTGTAAATATGTCAAGTAGGATTCTATTGATGGATATGGTATGACTATTATGTGAGCATGTCCTTGCTCAGGCTATTCTTATTACTTATTAATTCCCTTTTGAATACCGTCCGGATGTGGATTCAATAGATAGGCGCGGGTTGAGATGACAGAAATAATCGGGAATCTCTGATAAGCTCTCAATAAGTAATCTATTTATTGCTGAATTTATTACCCATCGCATCCAGGGAATAGCGCGTGTAGGAAAGATAAAAGTAACGTATTTCGTAAGTGAGAGAGAATTTATTAGATGGACGTTTGAATTCATTGACCATGTACAAGGAATTTGGTTACTAAAATCCCTTCTAGTTTTTGGCTCTCCCAGCGCTTTGGTTATTGTAATTTTTTATAGATATATTTATATAGGTAGTTATTTGTATTTAACTGAACTTTTAGAATCACTTTTTTACGTGTATTTATACACAGACGTTCGATTTATAAGTATTTGTGTGTAGCCATTCCTGTATTTGCATTTACGTGAATTTAAGTATAGTTCGTATTTATACACATTTATGCGTGTATATGTGCATAATTATTATTTCAAAAGCTAGCGGCCGCAACAATACTTGTCTGTTTGGCCTTAAGCCTCTTTTCCACCCTCTAATCCTCACACCTTCATTTCTCCCACACTAATCACCGCATATCGGAAAGTCATAAATTTTTATTGAGTCGTAAAAAGTCTGAGGCTAAAGTCGCGCATCTATCCGCTCTATAGAGCCTCAACCCATGTTCAAAGTGTTTGTGATGTTGCCATCAAGCCAACTATTTCGATACTTACACTTCTCTTTAGTATACTCACTCGTCTTATAGTTACCCCCATCGTCGTCGCTCTTCACTAAACTTTTATTTCTCCCTTTCTTCTATTCCAACATCTCACACAAATATGAATGTAACAGCAGACAATCTCGGCATGACATGAGTCAGTTCAGGCGGAACTTTTCTATTCGTACACTATGTCAACGTAAACATACCCGATTTTCACCCTCATACATGAACCATTAGCTGGGTAGAATCATGTAATTACCATGTACTTTTTAGTACAGTGCTACACAAGCTAGACCTTATGTAGAGTAGAGAAACCCGACAAAATGCTTGGTTATTTCAAGGATTCCTTATTGGGGAAGGATCTGTTCAGTGTTGAAACCAATACAAATCTTTTGTCCATGTGAACGTTACATTAGAATGTGTTGAATGCACATACCCGGATCATCAACATGTCTCCGTATCCAAAAGTATCTACTTTATGCGATTGTTACGGGTGAACCTTTGGTTTGATTCCGTCTAAAAACTATCGGTATATGTTATAATGCCACGGTGCAGCTAGGTCACATACCGCACAATAATTCGAACAACTTGTAGGATTCATTTCATGTCTTATATACGTATATCCATGTAGTTATACTTATCTTTTCCTGTAATTCAGTTAATCTCTGCTACGAACCGTACATATCTTTACAAGAATCCTGTTTATTGCAGGTATCTTACATACAGAACAAGCGCTGTTTAAAAGAAGATTCAGTGATGAGAGCATTGCGGGCAAACTTTATATTTATGACGTAATCCATATGTATGCTCACTCTCCATTTCATTGGACTTTCCTGCTTTTCCCTGTAATCACAGTATATGCCTATCAATTCTATGGGTTGTGTCTTCCAATTGGAGTTTTCACACAACAAATTATAAATGAAAAACGGGGTAACCATACGACCTATCTCTCAGAGGAAAATATATAAATGTTTGGGATGCTGTGGCAACGGTTGTAATAAGGAGTTGAACGAAACTGAGACTTTGACTGACCGGCGCTTCTGTTATATCCCTTCAATGACTGACTGATGATGCTGTGAGCAAGAGTTGATTTCTCCCTGAGAGTAGCACACAAGAAGGGCCTGACGGGTCATGGATAGGAGCATCATCAGTTTTAGGAATCTATTAGGATGTACATTGCGGTCCTTTATGAAGGTATTGTGATGGCATGGGAGGCCAGCAGGAGCATCCTGTGTACCCTTCATTACATTTCAAGTGCTCCGCTTATAGCTCGGTTATATACTCTTCAACGCAAGTACTGATCTTGTATGACCTATCATTGCAATTGCAGTGCTTATATGACCCGTCATTGGAAATACGGAGCTTCTATAACCCTTCTTTGAAACTACAATGCTTATACAACCCTTCAATGTAAGTAAAGAGCAGAAAGCAGTAACTATTCCGGTTATAGCCGGTCATTGATGGGTGGGTGAGCTACGACGACGTTTGAATTAGCTCAACGTATGGGGGAAGTTATGGACCTTCAGAGGTTAGAGTGCCATGCCATCAGACAATAATGGAAGTGACGGCTTTTCAAACCCAGATCGTATAGTTTTTTTCTTGAAAATCGTTTCCAGCCATTGTTTTAACGAGTGGCAATCAAAAAAGTTGGCATTTTTCGTAAACGATACAATATTACATACGTAAACGAGTTATTTTAAGCTGTTATATGCATCCAGGCAATTTCAACTTCGATGCTGGAAAAGGAAGAGGTGGGGTCTTACTTGAAAATAGGCAATCAAAGAGCATTTGTAGAGCAACAAGTATCTTCTAAGTTATGTATTGAACAACTATTAAAGGCTACATGATTATGCAGGAAATTGTAGGAAGAGCAGTAGAACTATTCTATGTATGTATATGTGTATACATTATAAACATGTTATCCATTATCCATCTAATCTGTGGTAAAATATGTATAATAACAGCAGACACATTATCCATTACACGTTTGGAATAAACGTTATTTGAGGATGTTCAGAGGTAAACTAATTTAAAGACGTTGTGTACAGACAGTTTTCACAGTTGGATCAGAAATTTAATTGTCAGAAGGAAAGAAGGTTGGGAAGAAAGAAGTACATAGCACTGACAATGCTTATAGTATAGTAGAAAATGAGTCAACTTAATACCTTTACGATTAAGTATAAAGAATACATATTCAGTGATGTAAGAAAGTAATTGATATATGAGAACTGTGGGGTAAATAAATTTTTTAATGGACGAATTTTGAGAGTATGAATTTAAATGTTTCACAGATACGTTAAAAATGAAAATAATTTGCATAATACATTTAGCATATATAGATAATACTATAAATCAAAGTATTATATATAATATATTATTTTGCAACCGTGCGTTTATCTGTTGGATACAAGTTAGTGTCTAGCTGTTGAAGGAAGCCATTACTATCTGATTTCGGAAACTTAGTAAATATTTATGCAATTTCCTTCGTTTAATTCTTTTTCCTTATTTGAATCCATGTGTTATTTAATGGTTAATGCCGTGCTGATAAGGTGCTTTAATAGGCGGTGGTTACTGTGTTGTACCACCATCTATGCCTTTGTACGTCCTGTACGTCTATACCTGTAGCTAGTATGCCTACTAAGTAGTTGCACCAAGCTTGGGAGTAATACAAGATTTAAGCTTGACGTTTGATGCTGCTTAAACTAGCAGAAAGATTGTATCAAGTTATTTTGCCATTTTTCATGCATTCGTGATAATATAAATAGTTTTCGACTTCTCTATTTTTTGTCGGTGTTAAAAAATCCATAAAACTCTTTCTAGTGAAAATTGACTCCACATAAGATCTTTTCGTGAGCTTGTTCCTTTGTTCTTATACTGATCTAATGAAGTTATGATTATTTCTTAACAGCGAGCAACCCTGGCTGAGAAGGAGGTGACATCATTGAAGGAGCAACTGGCAAATCACGGTGGCGGCTCCACGTCGGGTGCAGCCATGGCTCCTCCGCCACCTGACCGGGAGGACCCCGTCATCTCTACTTCTCAACAGAAAAATCATGATTTTGAACTTGCTGCCAAAGATAAAGAGGTATATATTAACCTAATCTTTGAAAGCATCTTGTTTCTAATGTTTCCACATGTTATTTTTTTTACGAATCATTATTTGGGAACGACGTACGTACAAATATGTATGTAAACACTAATGTAATTGTAGACTATTAAGTACTCGATAAACTATTTTACTTGACTATGACCTACCTACTTCTGCCCAGGAACAACTTTGTATTGAATTGAACTGTTCGCGATCATATTAAGATATACATACATATGTATACTGTCTATAAGTGCCTACTACGCCTACTTAACTATTGCACATGTTGGAAAACAAATCGAGTCCATAGCCTCCTGACTTTTTCCAGAACTTGTGAAAACAGTAGTTCTCATACTATAATGTTAAATGTGAGAAATAGTAGACACGTAATAATTGTAATAATGTATCTCGTGTAGGAAATGACTGTTTCATTTATGTAGGTATGAACACATTTTTAGTTATCTTATACCAGCATTTATGTATGATAGATCTCCCCGCCTCTGATTATTATTCCAACAGTGAAGTGCACATGAACGCTGAAAATTTACGTAGCCTTCGAAAAATGTTTAGATTAATCACAAGTTGGATGGAGCATCACATGAGAATTATGATTTCGATTATTTACGCTTGGTAAATTGTTGATTTCCTATTTTGTATTCAATTTCATCATCCTGTCCTACACTACGTAGAATACGGAGCATTGTACGTTCTGCTGTGTAATTAAAAGGAGCGCGGATCTCTTCAGAGGATTTTAGTGAAAAAAACATTTTAACGTATTGTTCTTTCAAATTTCAAGTGGATTCAGTTTATTACAACTTTTAAGTAAACACGTTTGTTGCCGTGCATATGTTTCTTGGTATTTTTATCCTGATGAAATACATGGTACAGAAGTGAATCATGTAGATTTTGTTGGATTACTGATAAGTCATGTTCATTTTTATATTGTGTCAGTGAGTTTTGAAATTTAGCTCGTATTCCCATACTTTTTGTGTTTTTTGGTTAATGTTTTGTATGTATAATATGAGTGAATCTATTATGTACTTGTACAAGTTAAGACTTTTATATTTGTCAATTCTATAAGAGACCTTCAAGGAACTCAGCAGTTAGATTTGCTTGATTGAGAATCTGAAATGAGCAATCGTTTAGGCATTATTAAAAATAGGAGTGCACAATGAATTTCAGTTGCTAAGTGTGCGTTGTGAATTGCGAGATCTGTCAAGGTAGAATGAATTACGTGGGCACATAAATAAATAATGGTATATTGCTTAGGACAACAACGAAACAAAATCAAAACAATACTCCATCGTTTTTATGGTCAATATTCAAGTTTGATACTAAATAATGGAAGTTGGGAATATGAATAGAATGTATGTATATATACACTTGTAAAGCAATAATAGCAACGATGGGAAGAGGAGATAGGATTAAACAAAGATATCATTATTACGCCGAGTGATGTTCTTTTATGGTACTGCACTTGCAACTTTCGCACTTGGCTAATGGTATATATAACATATATCGTGGATGCTGTCCGTTCAAATTACCGAACATGTGATGATGTAAAGCGATTATGTAAACTGGCGATCAGTAAATCTTTCTACTAATATCAATTGGATTTCCTATCAATATGTAGTGATGTTGTTGGGGTATGGTTTCTTGTGTATGACCAACTCAGGCACAGCATAGTCTCGTACAGGGTGTTATATAGAATGGAAGGAGCAGTAATAGCACTACTGCGTTAAAGGAGCCGCGCACAGAACTGATCCATTCTATATGAATCCATGTGTGCTAACTACAAATGAAGGTTAGCTTTTAAGAATAGTTGACGACGCTTGTTCAAGTGCGAGAGAAATTTTGGAGTTGATTTGGTTGGTTGGTTTGTTGTTGTTGTTAGTTGATAGAATGTATTAGAAATACAGGATTCTGTCTTCATGAATGTTGAATTGACTTGAGTTATGACTTATGGCGAGTCGACTTTGATTTAATATCATGAGAAAATTTATCGGACGGACGGATGGAAAAAGAGAGTTAATAATTTCATGCTGGGATTGATCGTTCCAAGTGGAGTTTAAGAGTGCGAGGCAGTTCCTTCTCTCTCTCCCTCTCACTCTTCTCTCTTAACGATTCTGTGGAAAAGATTGCATAAATTGGACCGTAGAGTATGGAAAAAGTGTGGATGGATTGTGGTTGAATGTGACCTGTGTGGTGACCTCATGGAAAATAAGTGAGGGGGTTACAGTGCCCCCTGCTGTCATAATTGGCCATTTCCATGCATCTGTTGTCCGCCTTCTTTTTTCTACTTTTTCAGTTTCTCTCTCTCTCTCTGGCTTTTCATACCTTGTGGAGAGCAATGCTGTCTTTCTTTCTTATTCGTATAATAGGAAGGGGTTTGACACTCTGGCATATAAAGTAATAACCACAACAACAACAAGAGCAAGAGGCGAGTGTAATATATATGAAAACTGGATGGAGATCTACAGTCTCCTCATTTATCCCTATAAATTATTATCAACCCCCAAAAATAATGTTGATTCTTATTACTTATTACCAAACTACTATCGCTCTCTCCTTTGTTGCTTTGCGTCTTTGAATGGTGCACAGTATTATTGTAACTTGTATTATTTTTTTTTCTTTTTAAAATACGTTTTTTTAGTTTCTTCGTCTTTTTCTTGTTCACAGGCATCCATCTCTTTTGTAGGTATTTGTTCCATTCCTGTCTTGTAACTTGTTATTGAATATCCATTTCTTTCATTCCCATTATAATTCAATGGATTCACTTTTTCCCTTAACTCTCAGGTTTACTCCTATGTACTTTCGTGGGGGCTTCAAGCCACTGACTATATGCTTAGTCCAACTGGCAGAACTTTGTATTGCCAGAGTCATGTATGTGTGCGCACGCTTTTTATTTGTGGTCATGCCCGTTCAATTAACTATAAGACAGAGTACACTGGGGCTAATATATAGCAGGATGCATGCAAGTAATCAAGTTTATTAAGTGCGGCGGTAATTTTATCCATGAGTAAATCTTGTTTTTTCACCCTATGAATGATATGTCAGGCTTTGAATATTTGATTTGTGGATCTCATTAATAATTAATAAGATCATAGAGTGTGGCTATGAAGGACATGCACATGTAGAGGGATGCACGGGATGTTACATGCTACTTATTATATGTACTTGTATCGTCTTTGAGTTTTTTCGATACTCAAATACTCTCATCGTATAGGAATTTTAAGTTGGGATCAGTTGGGAGGCAAGCTGAAGAACCACAATCTGTACTTTTATTGCTGTATAATCTATATGACCGGCAGTAAATACAAAACTGCCATTTACTTATTAGTATACAATGTGCATAGTGTGTAGAGTCAAATTAACGAGGATACTTATTCGTGGTTATTTTAGAGGAGAGAGATGGTATGATGTTTGGAGGAGCTGATAGTGTGAAGAGTGTGTGTCCATGTGTTTACTTAGTTTGAAGATTGACTTGACTATGCCTGTATAGTTCATATTATGTATACAGTTTGTATTTATACAACTTGATGACGACGACTGTATTAATGGATGTGTATATATGTGTTTATGTACGTACTTGTTTGTTTGTTCTTTTTGCTCAAAGGTTGCTCAAGTTGTGGTGTGTCCCCCTAATCTCTAATTTGATCTTTTCACAGATTGCCAGTTTAATGGAAGATGTTCAACGTTTACAAACGTCGCTCAATCAGATTCGCGAGAGTAGTGCCACACAAATTCGGCTCCTGGAAGAGCAATTAGATCAGAAACAAGAGGTCATTTCCAGATTAGAAAACCGTCTTGATTCCCAACGTGACTATGAAGACATGAAGAGAGAGCTTGTTATACTCAAAGGCTCCTGTGGTTCCAATAGTAATCCGAATAACGAGAGCTCTGTCAACGGAGTCGATGCCAAAGATGTGAAAGACAAACGACCAAGTAAGTCACTTGCAAGTTCTCTTCTTCTCCAATAGTGTTGATTAAAAATAGTCTGTACCACTTACGTTATTTCGTTATGTATGTATGTCTGACAGACAGCACAAGGTACTTCTTCAGGCCTGCAAACTTCAAAGTTCGTAGTATCTTAGTTTCATGACTAGGGGAATTGTAATTTTGAAGTTATTTTTCGTTTGGACAAGCTTGTTATGTTCTGTTATACTCCAACCTCCAATTCCATTGCAATTATATGATCAGGACGATTTTCAAAAAATATTGTAGAAAAAAATTCTACAAACCCTTTCCTTGTTTTTGTAGCTATAAAAGCTTAAAATGTGAAATAACTGAGGATTTTATGAGGAGCTGTTTTCAACCTTCCAATTTTTGAAACGTTGACAATGAGTAAACATAGACATAAAAGAAGCATATTGAAGTACATACATTGTTGTTGTTCATCCATATATGTAGATATATTTAGTAATGCAACTTCAAGGATTTGAGTATTTTATATTTTTTGTATATACTTTTATGTGCATATTAAGAAGGGTTTCGATATATCTAAGCGTATTAAAGCAGCGTAAAAAGTACGTAACGGATTGGTGCATTTATGCATATAGTATGTATGTGAACGCATAAGCGTGTGCGTTAAAGGTTAAGTTGGAGAGTATTACTGAAGGTGCGTAGAGTTGCTCTTTAGGTGCTCAAACTCCTGTGAATGTATATTCATTGGTAAAGGGTAGCTTTTTTTGTGATTAAACAAACAATTTAAGTATGGTATTATCTGTTTAATGAGTTCTTTAGTTGTAATTTGTAATGTGAGGCTCTCTGCTGATGCATTGGGAGAGTATATATTAAAAGCAGTAGAAGATGGTATGTATTAGAAGAAGTACATTCCTGAAGGTCGAGACAGGCAGAGACTCAGGCTACCCCAATCAGGAGATACGACTATACTACGATAGAGATGGACGGAATGTTACATCTTAATGGAATGTCTTTGTAAAAAAATCTTAATATCAGTTGAGTGCAAGATCACTTGCGAAACATGGACTCGTTATCAATGGAACGTGCAGTATGAGTTATTGAAAGCAGTCACTGGCTCATTAATAATGTGTTGTTGGAGCCTTGACTCTTGAGGCCTTACCTGATAAACCATGACCAGACCCGGCCTCAGCTGAGATGTAATGTTAGTCCTCCTTCACTTCATGTTTACCTCTAAAAAGAGTGTGTCGGTTGACAAGAGGAAATGTCTATAGTAGATTACACACTAGAACTTCTATGCTTGACAGGACAAGTTTCAACTGGAATTCCTTTAATTTTTTTGTTTTTATATTATTGTAATAACTGTCACTTTTCGACTTAAATTGAATGTCGTGGATTTTAATTCCTTTGCGGTTACATTCATGCAGTATCTTTATGCCTGCTGGTATAATTAAACTGTGGGTTAATTAACTTGGAGCTAAACATGCAATTGCCCCATCGTTTAGTTTTTGCTGCACCATAATTATTGCAATAATTATTTTTAATGCAATGATCCCAGGGAAAATTAGATGTAACGATGGGAAATTGACTGCTAGGAGTGGGCTGAAGACAGAATTTTAATCTTGAAAAGTGAAGTTGTTATTGTTGCTTGTGCATTGATGGTTTGGTATTTTGATAGGTTCTCCAATGAACGCATTAAATCCACGCTTCCTACTCGGACCAGCAGCCTTGCCTGTGGAGGCTTTCCAATCATTATTAGGCGAGGAAATTGTAGCAACTTGGAGACGTTCCCTAGAGCGGTCACTTCTATCATCCTCACCTCCTCTCCAACTGCAAACTTCAAATGCAGCCTCATCTCAACTCGGCAACGAGTCTTCCTCACCTCCACCTCAACAATCCTCACCCAATGAATCGAGCCTTCAAGACTCAAATATTCAATTGGAGTCATCACTCGCAAACGGGAGTGCATCGATGACGGGTGAAAGACTCCCGTACAGATTCGAAGACTCACTCATCCCCAAGAGTGACCCCATGGAGGGTCGCCTTCAAGAAATGCTCCGTTACAATATGGACAAGTTCGGTTCACAGTGCTTGGATACGTTACAAATTGCTCGACGTGTTCGGGAGCTTCTCTCAATCCATAACATTGGTCAGCGCCTCTTTGCCAAGTATGTTCTTGGGTTATCCCAGGGAACTGTCAGTGAATTACTTTCCAAACCCAAGCCTTGGGATAAACTCACCGAGAAAGGGCGAGATTCTTACCGAAAGATGCATGCTTGGTCAGCTGACGATGCGTCTGTTCTCCTTCTTAAGTCACTTATTCCCAAGAAAGGTAATTTGATGCTAAATTTGTTTTTATCATTGGCTTCATCTTAAATAGCTGAAAGTGAATCATAAATTACAATGTACAACTATAGTACTACGTATTTCAGTCGGTTTCATTCAACACTAAAGTCAGATATATGTAAGGAACCATTATTAATCCTAGGCGATTGAAATTTCATCGTACACACACGACACACGAGGCTACATAAAGTATGCTGAAACACATGCCTGTTCAAACAGAATTAAGTGTCATGCTACAGATTCATTCTATCCATCGCTCTCTATACGCTACATGTATATGACTCAAAGAAAAAATACTGAGCTCACCTTTATATTTTCCCCTCTCTCTCTCTTGTTACATACTGTAGAGCCAATTATGAGTATTGATCAACCTTCTTCCTACTCGTTGCCCATTCTCAAGAGATTCAGTGCAAGTGTAAATTGAAAACTCCTTGACGATACTTCACTCTATATACGCCTGTGTTTAGGCATGTTCCACAGGCATGTATTGCCTGCATTGTTATATGTACTCCAGCGTTTTTAGGAGGTTGGAGCAAAGCAAACATTGTGCTTTGGATGTGTGTAAACCAGCTACGACCGTATAGCTTGAATGAACAAGAAGTTACGATATTTTAAGCCAACTTAGACACTGAGACACCCTTTAGAATTTATCGAGTTTGACTCGAACATGCGGTTTAGATTATACATACTGTAGTATATGTGGGCTCAGTGAAACTCACCATCAGTGAGATTGTAAATTGAGGCACATAGTGCGGAAAAAAGAGAAGAAAGACGGAATGGTACGATAAAAGTTTTTTCCTATTCTTCTGCAAATGAGACATTTGATGGAGGCAATGTTGTGCAAACGATGCAAATCATCAAAGCATATTCATTAAGTTTAATTATCGCATCGACAGCCCGGACGGTTATACACCAGTGTTTCAGAACGCGTTTGTTCTGTATCACCAAAAAAAAAGGTTTTTTCAAAGCTAGCAGGTCTTCAATGTTAAAAAATACCTTCTAACTATAAACCGTCATAGTTTTATACTCCTGGGACATGTCTCTCTCTCTCATTCCTTTCACTCCATTCACTGACAATGTTTGCCCAAAAACTCTAATTGGGTTTGCTCGTCGTAATAAGTTGATGATAGAGACAGTGTGATTTTGACTTTTCAAGTGAAAGAGAGAGAGAGAGTTAGCGACTCTCGAGCGTCCTGACTAGTAGTATTTTTCCCCACGTTGATAATAGTTTGGGATAGCCTAGACTTTTATTGGATTTTCCTGTACACTGAGAAACACTTTGAACGGTGTAGCTTCCCCGCACCGTTCAGCCTACGATTACTTTCCTTGCTTACCTTTTTCCCTGGAAAGCATAACTAATAAGAGGCTGGCTATTATTAGCTGTAATATTTTAAAAGTTCAAGAAAATTATTGTCATTTCGGCCTAATGTGAGATTCCCCTCGTTGGTCTATCTGTTTGTATGGATATGCTTGTCTCTCTTGAAATGTTCTCTCTCTCGTCTGATAATATGTACATGTATGGCTCGCTCTCCATTCCTTCTCCAGCCCCAGTTGATTCCCCAAAAGCTTACTGTGTGGCTATCAGTGAACACGATCGCATCTGAAAGATCACGGTGGAGGTCTCATACTCGAGAGTCGCAAGGAGCAGAAAAAGAAGGGTTGTTTTATAATTTCCAAATACTGCACATGTATCGTTCCATATTGTGTCGATGTGTCGTGATTAGTTGCATGCTTTGGTTTTTCGTCTCCACTACCACAACAACTGCACTTGAACTTGTCACCTAGTTGGGGTCCTCCTTCTATCACATATAAGTATCGATGTTTGGCAGGCAGTTGAAGGAACTACATGCATCAGACATGTTTAACCACTATGTCGACATTACTCCGAACTGGAAAAAAGATTTTGTCTATCCATGTGTCAGTCTGTCTGTTTGTATACACAGCGATTCTCCAGCAATGACGAAATAATAACTTCCATGAAGATGAGACAAGGGGAAATATCCCAACAGCATTGATTTAACCATTTCTGTAATTTAAGTCTTACGTGAGGTTTTTCTGTCTGTTTTAGATTTGTATCAATGTTTGTATGTTATGGATAGACAAATTGAAACATGTATTCGGTGAGCTTGTAGCCTGAGATGATATGATTTGAGTGTATAATAAGAAGTACATTATATGATTTAGTAAGTACCAAAGTATAAGTTACAAGGAGCTGGAATATGAGTTAATAGGATTCGGAGTTTATGAGTTGTGAAGAACCGGAGAAGTCTACATATACCTATGAAACTCACAAAATACATTACTGTCGTATAACAGTCGAACATTCTGAGTTTCTCATTATGTTACTCAATCCATGGAATATCAAGTTAGTGTAATAAGTGTATAATCGCATGCTCAAGTGTAACTTTTGTTCTGTGTATATGAACCGTCGGTGTTATGTATAAGTTTGTTTGTGATGTGTCTCTAACACTTACGCACTGTATTCATGTATCTAAAAATCCTCTATAATTGCTCCGATTCGAGTAGTTGTCCTTGTTGTTGTCTGTATCTATATATTGTGCTCGCAATCTGTATACATCCGTAATAATGTGTACTCAACTATGAAGACTGGACAACATGTGCAAAGCAGTGTACAGGTGCTTACAAATATACTAGTATTAAGTTCTCTCCTTTGGACCCACTCTATACTACGAAGAATTATTACGCGTAGATCAATTTAGTTCGAGAATGCCTTACTTGTTTCTTTGTCCGTGACCGACCAACTCTCCGAGAGCAAAGTGTTATAGACGAGAGATCATCGTTTCTTTATACCTCATCAAAAATACATTAATGGCTTTATAGTTGTTTATTTTTTCCAATGGATGAAAATGTGAGGAAAAAACGAAATGGCTTCGCATTAGAACAGAAGACTGTTGTTGTGAGAGCAGGAGACGACGATAGATACACAGACCAAAGTTTAGTTCTTGATGTGTTACCATCACCATCAGCAAGAAGGAAATCGAGGGAAATGATTTCGTGTGTGTAGATATAGTATATGTGATGCCTGGCTCAATGAGAAAAAGTTCCCCATTTCTTGATGAATGATCCTTTGATATGAAATAGATGGATCTCTACTTGCGCTTACTTGGATTATCCCATCGTCTAATTTTTCTTCACCTTGGCGAGAAATTCACAGTAATCAGTTTATGGCTCCGTTCTCTCCAGAATATTGTCTAAGGAAACAAACGAGACGCTCCATGGCGTCTGTCACTAATTCTACTTCCTATCGAATCCAATGCATAAACCATACGCTAAAATGATTTGGCCTATTGTACTTTATCCGGTGATGTTAAAGATCCAAAAGCTTCAAATACTCGGTACCATCGATGTTTAAAAGATTCTGGTTATGAACAGCCTTTGAGTGTGTGTGTTCTACTAGGATTTGCATTGCATGCAATAGCTGTGTTTTAATTATATAATGCTAGATAACTGCGTGTGCGTTACATGCTTTAATACCGGCGTACCAGCAGGTACATAATTAGGCTCCACATGTAGTTTATATTTGACGCTGGCAAAAGTGGAACTTACGACGTGTGTGATGATGTAAGTTTGCCTTTGTTATTGCTTAGGACGTCATTTTATGTCTTGTACATTTTATGTCTACAAATTACAGTTGTATGAACAATCGGTAGAACTAGAAGAACATGCATAGAATGAACACTTTAACCGAGCATGGAGCATTGTTCATGTGTTCTTTTGCTTTTAGGAAAACCTGAACTTTTCAAAGGAAGTTTTTTTTATTTCTTCTTCGGATAGTGTATAGTGTGATGATGATGAACCCTTACAGGCTTAAAATTTGATTACGTGTGGGAAATGGTGGGCTTTTCTTATTGTTCTTGTAATTTGGTGTATACATATGTACGGGCAATAGACAACATTAAGGGATGGAGCCGGAGTATACTTAAGCGAAAAATAGCTACTAATCCATGGGACCCAATAGTACATGATAATGGATAGGAAATGAGAAGATATTGGGGAGTCGTCAATATCTGTATTTATCGACGAGCTTTAATGTGTCTATGTGTTATGTCTATGCGCTTGTAAGTTGTGGGACGCAGTCCTCACTCTCTGAAGTTAATAAGATCTATATAGATGAGAGGATTCGTTAAAGACTGATTCTCTTATTGTTGTTATATTAATGTGTTAAAGGGAGAGTTACATATATACAGAAATGAGAGAGAAAGGAACCCCTCAATTATTGCATTGGTTTGGTTTGATGATGGCTGGCTGTTGTTTCGTTGTCCGTGTCCGCTGTGTATTGGGAGGCTGTGCCCTATGAGTCCATTGCTACTAAATAGTTACTGAGAGAGAGAGAGAATGAGTGAGTTTCCAGAGAGAGAGAATAGCTGGAGAAAATCAGTCGTCCTTGAAAAATTTATGGCTCCTAATGCCAAACGGAAATTACGTCAGGAGATATAAAACTTCTCCCTGTTTTTTACCAATGTATTTATAATCTTCAACCCTTTAATCACCCTGACTGACTGAGTAAGAGCCACAAGAGTTGAGTTCTCTGCGGCGGCACCACCACTATAGGATATACTCCCTGTCAGTCTGTTTTTGTGTATAAACTCCACCAAGTAATATACTGTTTTGAATGGCATAAGTGCAGAGTGTAAAGTTGTGTGTACTTTTAACCATCCTCAACTTTTGTAGTATGACGACGTATTTTGTTAGTATAAGTCAAAATAGCAGAAGCCACTCTTAACCGACCAATACTATTTATGTGCCGTGGATTTATTGCACCAAAATCTTTGGAGCAGTATAACACGCACAGACACACATACACAACCATAGTGTACACAAAAGCAAAAGAATCTGCCTTTTGTTATTAGAGCCTCTCTCTCGCTCTTTTGCTCGGACTCGCACTCACATACATTAGCCGCATTATACGATACAATGCCATGCTCTTCTGACTATATTGTCCCTTATGTACTGTGTTGTCCATGACGTGTCTCTTACGTGTTTATGTCTTGTCCCTTATGTATTGATACCTTTTATCCTATATTTTCCCCTTCATATATTTATGTCTTGTCCCTTCCTCCACTATAATAATTCTTTTTCTTCTTCATCGTCTGTTTTTTTTATTTATTCGGAGAGGATTGGGAAGCCTCTTAAATGCTATTGATAGGAATTTTTGGGAATATTACATATGATGCTGAGAAGCTAATGTGATTTTCCAGACCAAGTGTGAAGTGTATGGGGCTAAAGTGGTTCCCCTTAACCCTTTCTGCCTCCTCTGATTCGCCTGTCAATAGATTATTGGTAGTAAAGAGCGTGTTGAATCCGTAGATTTTATTCCTGCCTGTGAGTATCATAAACCCGTCCATTGAGCATTGGGATCAAATCCCACAATGTACGTTTCCTTCACGTACAATACGTTACATAGTACGCTTTGAAAATATCAATTCATGCTACATCCATATCTATTTGGATAATACTTGACTTACATTACATAACATGTTCTAAAAATACTTCACTTATTTATCATCGTTTTGTTCTTCTTCATCACTCTTCAAACCAATGACTTTGGTCCTCGATTGAATTATGGTCCTCAGAAACCTTTTCCAGTGTTATTCTGAAGAATTCGTACGCTTAATGAATGACTGTAGGTAATTAGCTCTGCTTGATTTTTACAGTGTCGATTGTGTACATATGTACTTCCTTCTCCAGCGACAGTCCCACGATAGGTAGTAGTATGTATATTGGAGGAGGGCATTTCCTTTCCTTTTGCTGATAAATATCCTGTTCATTGAGAGGGATTCCCAATAATCATCATCACTAGTTTTTTTAACGGCTAGACACATTTTTCCAAATTCAAATCACCGATTCCAATTTTCATTGCTCTGTAGATTCCTATATTTATTTATTCTTGATTGGTGTAATTACAAATGTACAACATTTAAATTTTTAAAATTTGTAAGTTTAACCAGTTTTATTTTAAATATGCAACATCATAAAATTCAAACATGTTTTGAACTGATAACGTCTGATTGTTGTACAAGCGTCTAAAAGATGCCCTAAAAAGAGCATAAAAATTAAAGGATTCAGTGTAAGTATAGGATTGACTGCACATTGAAGTACAGTGAAGTAGAAGCTGACGAAAGAGAAGTAAATTATTGGTTGTTGGATAAATTAAAGTATTTTAGTGTAGGAGCATAAATATAGAATTCCCTTTCACGGCAGGAATGGTTGTCGTCATTCGTTTCGTCTCATCTAGAGCAATATCGGCATGAAATAAAAAACGAGAGAGGGAAGGAGATGGAAAGAGACTGATTTGAAGGAGTCATACTTGTATTCATCCATGATTGTTATTCCAGTGTGTGTGATTTCATATCGGATTAGTTAGTATTTTTTTCATTGAACTCTCTCCCTCTCTCTCGTCTGACTCCTCTTCTGGATCCTTTTCCTCACTGATGTTTTTTCCTTGAACGACTCGACAACTAATAATGTTACTACAGCGTGTGACTGCGATGCACTTGTGTTCCTCTCGGTTCATATGTAATTATAATGATGCACATTAGGTTATGCTCATCCGAATATCCTCGATACGTTACTGATGCTCCTGATGTAGAAGTATATACTTTATGGACATATAATATAGGATGAGAGTTGGACTGCATATTTATAGGTTTGTTCGGTGAGTGAATCGGATCTTCTTAATGGAACGTTTAGCGAGTGTGTAAAGCGAGATGTAGGTATTTGATGAGCTGGTCGGGTTCCAAGAGCTCCAGAGATATACAGTGATTGGTGGCGGATATTTTTGGTGTGGAACAAATTAGTGGAGACAGTCGCCAAAATTTACAGTCGATTGACACATATGTAAAGGAGAGCGAAAGATGTAGTTGGAGATCATCTGAAAGGGGTATGAAGAAGGAGGCTTGGTATGCCAATTAAGTGAGAGAGAATCCGACACAGTCAAGTTGAAGTAGTTCTGGTGTCGGCACTCCACAATTATTATCCTCGACTCTATTTTTCGATTCCTCTTTTTCCTATTCTATCCAGATGTTCCGAATCTGTTGAATAACTATTTGATGTAGACATGGATATGTATTTATAGATTTGAAACAATTTCTTACTTGAAAATTCTTTACGTTACGTTACTTATACTAAGGTTAGTTACTGTACTACAGTTCGTAATACACTTATTTTGTCTATTTTTTCCTATATTTCTCATAGTCACTCTCTCTCTCTTGCATTTTCTCTTCCATCCGAACTAACTTATTGTGATTTGTACGTATATTTTCCCCTCAACGTATATATTTACTTATCATGACTGGATTTGAGCATGGAAGAAAACAGAAGGAAAGAGTTGGACGAACCGGGATCAATTCTTTAAGTATTCTTTTCTCTCCACCATATATTTCCTTGACTTTTTTTACTTTTCACGATGATGTACTTACATATGTATCTTATGAGATGAGTAGTGCCGCGAAGCAGGCTCTTGTCTTTATCTTCAGCATTCTCTTCCGACTTGTTCGCAACATTATCATCTTCAACTCTACTCATCACAAATCATTGTTCCCACTCCACCAGAGTCACTTGTCTGCCAATATCCTTTCATTAAAACTGCCACAGCGGATCCACACATTACACAGATCCTCGTTCCGTTTTTCTCCCTCCTTTATTCCCTTCTTTTATTTCAGGGTCTGCAGCTCTACTCTAGAGCTGCTGGCTTTCTTGGCCCTCAATCTTTTTAAACCATTTTGTCGTCATCTCCTTTTTCGTACTGCAAACATCAGGAAAGCATGTTTTTGAAGCAAATTGCCATTGCGGTAAATTGTACGAGGTACTATAGATATAGATACTTCGGAGTAAAGTTACTTCGGAGGGTTAGTTCATTCGATCTTTTCTTCTTATTTCGTTGATTATACGCACAATACGATTATGCAAGTTAGACAGAAGAGGAGCCGCTCATTCAAACCGTCTCTTGTTTGTATTTTATCTGTATAACTTGCATACTTGTAAACATTCCAAAAGTTGTATATTTGGGTTTTATTTTGTTGTTGTTTGCACTGCAATGGGTCTTTCGTTTGTGTTCCTGCCGGATTCGTTTGCTTTTATTGCAAATGTTAAATTCGAATAAACCTTTACTTTGTATGTACTAAGCGTATATTTAATTCATATTACATTGAACCTTTAATCCGTATTACTTTGAATCTTCTGCGTGTGTTGTAGGAGATGAGTCTTTACACTACTGTTGTGGTGCTGCTTAATCCCTACAATGCAGCGTGTTTTCGAACATGTCAGGAGTTATCCTGTCTGACTGTAACCAAAACAATGTAGAGTATTTACATGTGATTCACTCTTTTCATGTCCTGTGGTAGATGCACTATTTACGCCAAATATCTTAGATCTTACAAGTATGATCAGGGGAACATTAAGTACGTTACTGCTGGAGTCTTTAAAATTTGTCTTGTGTACGAGTGGAGACATTCCCTCCGCTGACAAGTTACCCACATGACTCTATTAATTTCTCAATAGAAGATTCTGTCTCTCACTTTTTCTGTGCCTGATGGGACTCTGCTTGTACAAGTTTACCTTTTACCCAAGTCTCATATGAAACATAAATAACCTTCCTCGTGTCGTGCATACATACAGAGCACCATATTTACTTGTACTAAGCACCTTCTGTGATACTAACGTAATAGGACCTTAACTGATCCTCTACGGTTAGCACTGAAGTAAGTGATCGTCCCTACCAGTTTTACCTGCGACCAGGTAAATTAATCCGTATTACACACGTCTACGAGGGTTTTAACGTTTTAGAATCGGTTTTTTACTCACAGCTGTAAATACGTACGCGCTCACGGCGTGTGTTTATGTACTTGAAACTTTTTTGAACTTGTCCTTTAACCCCACATGGCATTCCCTGTATACACTTGACTGTGTACATCAAACCTCTACAATGCATCTGTGCTTGAATATGTATTTTCCTGTTTGAAATTCCCGTAAGGATATAGTATTATACAGATGGAACAATTCTGTCTTCATACTTCTTCACCCACCTTTTACTCCGTAGAACCCATATACATAGAGTTACATACCTTCCGAGATCCAAAGAGCATTTCCTTGTCCGTAAGACCTTTCTTGACTAAACGTACATGTTAAAAAGCGTGTAGATTTTTTGTGAACTGTATATATATAATTATCCGTTTATCGGCATTTTTTAAGCTCCTGTCAAATACAGGACGTAGTGCATGTAATTCAGACTTCCGAACTGCTGCTCATATGCAGGTTGGGAGTTGCTATAGGAATTATGTTTATTTTTACTTTTCCAATATTTCTACGCCAACATGTGAATCACATTATGAATACCTATGCATATTTTATGTATATATGCGATTTAGTACTTTGTAGAGCCAATACAATGCTATACGAGCAATGGTTTTTGTGTTGGGGAGAGTTTTGTAAACGTGCCGAAGATTGGAGAAGTGTCTGCTACACATGTACATAGTTCCTATTCTGTAAAATTCAAGTGACAATCTTTTAAATCTGACTGTTTAATCAAAAAATGTGCGATGGATATCTTTTTTGCATTTTGCCTATGTGCTGGATTGCTTCCTTGCATCCAAATGTTTCGGGGAAGGAAATGTCCATGTGATGTGTATAGCATCAAATAGTATGTATATCCCCTCTGACAGTTGGATTTTTTTGTTGAAAAAACTACATACTAGACAAGAAAGATGTAGTATTAAAAGAAGTATTTATGTTTTCAACTCATAAGTCATTGTTGGGTGTATATTCGAGTGTTGTTCAATGTTTATTGCGTTGGATGCTGTCGGACTGTCGTGGATTTTCCTTGGAAGCGGATAGACTTTGAGCAGTTGTTCTGGCTGAATTTCCTGATAGAAATCAATGTAAAAGTTTATACAAGCTGAACTTTATGGCTCATTGGAAAGTGGTCTGAGTGGAGGAATGCGATGATGAGGGTGTGTGCTTGAAATACTGGGGAGAGAGAGCGAGTTATATATGTAGCTCGAGTGACTCGTGTCTCCTTGCTTGTTCTAGTCTTTCCTCAATTCCCTAAAAATCTTACATACTGAATACGAACTGTCCACTCTTTTTCTTCTTTAGCTTTCAGAGTTGCCTCCTGTCTCCCTTCTTTTTGGTTTTGGTTGTTGTTGTCCAGTCCTGGCTGCTCGTATGGCAGTGAAAAATGTCTAACTAAGCGCAAGGTGAATGAATATCATTACACATGCGATAAAAGCATATAGTCACAGTCACCCATAGAATAACATTGTTGGAAGAATCAATCAAAGAGAGAGAAATGTGGGAGGTGTTTGTCCATCTCCTTTTATATATTTGTCTTCACCGCTTTCCTTCAACATACCCTTCAGAATTATTTGTCTTACCTGCTCTGCACAATAGAGCCGTGTATGTATGACAGAAATAATACAAAAAGTGTAATATAATTTAATTTTCTTGTCATTTATTTTACATAAATTAAATATTAATTATTTACTCGACAGTTTTTAAACTAAAACGAATCATTGGTTGGAAAAAGAAAGTGAAAATTTATTTATACGTCTGCAAGAGACATATAAATCCAAACTGATTTCTACAGGTGAAAATCCTCTATTGCAGTATATTTCTGATTATAGCGCATTTCATGAACTTCATTCTATCTTTTCTATGGGAAAATTTCTAGACAATAGACTTCAAGGTATCCTTTTTCATGCCTTCAGCAGGCTTACATCTTCCAGAAAGTATTTGAGGATGTTTTAATTTGAGAACTTCATCAGGTATTCAAGTGTATAGAAGATCGCATTACGTCCGATGGAATTGACAGTTACTACACAAAAGTATTTTGTCTGGTGAATACAGTAATTTTAGGAGCAAACCTGGTTTTCCCTAATGTTGAAACTACATTACCAAGTTGTAGCATGTATCGTGCATATGTTTTTGTATGTTATGTACATGCGTGTTTTATCCCATGTTTTACTTACTGACACTTAAGTTATCATACGTATCAGCATGAATATTAGATCCATTGCTGCTGGTTGATATGTGATTGTGTTGGGCAAGAAACGGCGGTAGGCATGTGTAGATGTGGAAGGACGGATTTGTTAGGGAGATTGGTCGTTGTTGTGATGAGCTTTTGAGTCTATCACTATCTGTATAATCGCTTGTATTTCTTCAAGAAGTGACTCTAACTCTTTTCGGGAATTACTCCTTTATGGCTGTCTGCCTGTATAATCTGTGTATCTGAGAGAAAGATGGGAGCATTAGGAGGATATGAATGGATCATAGAGGAGGCGGCTCATTAGACTCTCTCAGCTTTTTCACGAGAGAGAGAGAGAGAGAGAGAGAACGGAGGAGAGAGCGAACCAAATTTCCTCGTGGTTATGAAGGGTATGCAGATGCAGTCTTGAGAGGCTAAGAAGAAGAAGCAATGGAATAACGAAATGTTCACATGGATCGGTATGCAGTGCAATAATATCCAGAAATTCTGTGACGTCTGGAAGTTTTGTAAGAAGAGAGAAATATCTACTATAGTGGATTCAAGAGTAATTTACATGAAGGATTGTGATGCGATAATCGTTATTTATTGAAATGGGAGGTTTTGATGGTAACGTGGCTTCTTTTTGATTCTCATTGGCATCCTCGTCTTGTGAACTTGTTGGTCATAAGTTGAGCAACTTGACAAACCCTTTTGAATGTAAATTTGGTAGTTAAAGGTGGACACACAATATCCTCATAAAGAGTATGGTTATGACCTAACTTAACGACTTGAAGAAAAACTCGAGGAGGCCCTCTGGGAAAAATCCTTTGCCATGTATATTTTTTTCTCTCCCTCGTCATATGTTACTATAGTAACTTCTTTTAGTAGTCTTATTTTCTTCCTTGGGCTGCATCCTCATGTTCATCATTTCTTATTTGCCTTTTACTTTATACAACTATCGCTGCTGCTGTTCGTGCTCCTCTTTAAGGTGGTATAATCTTATGTGTCTGTAAACTCAAGGCCTATTGGTTTACGCACACATACAAACAGAAGAACAGAGATAAGACTATGTAATATGAATAGGATTGGTAAAAAACAGCTTCACCATAGACATACTAGTGGGGTATAGAGAGAAGAAACTATAGAGCCATTATTGTGTCATAATAATATTCATATGATAGTAATAACACTTGACATTATGAGAGTCGTAAGTTACACTCTTACATGGAAAAGGTGAACCGACACTTTCCTTTTAAGACAACTACACCTCTCGCAGTAAGACGTAGACGCTCTTCCCATCCGACTCGTTTGGTGCACATTATCATGAGATTAATAATAATAATAATCATATTCTCAAGTATATTTCCACTCAAAAAGTTTTACACTCATTTAGTTTATTGGCATGGAGAGTTTGTCTGGTGCTGAGAATGATGATGGTCAGACAAAGGAGACTTGTAGTCAGTGAGGATATTATCCTAGCGTTAATAAAGCCAATGTGAGGCTTTTTCTAGAGCCCAATCCGATTTTTATCACCCATTATTGCACTTGTAATGCCTATATATACATGCATAGCCGTTTGTTTTCAACAACAACCTCAAATATACGCTGTTCATGTCGAAGATATGTGCAGGCTCTGTAAAACTAACCATAAGCTCTGTAATTATGGTTGTATGTTCTGTTAATGTATGTGCAGATACGTTTTTAAATGTATTTTTTGTAGTTCTAAGTATATGTGCACGTTAAATACATCGTTATTAACCTATATGCTATTAAATGTATCTTCACTGCATGAATGTTGTTAAATGAAGCTTTATAGCCTGTATATGTTAAATGCATCTGTCTAAGCTGCAGGTTTTAATACGGAACTTAATATTCAAAAAATATAACTTCAATAAAGCCTGATTTTTTCTGTCACTTGTGTACCTTGTGACAGTTTTTGTTTATACGATTGTAGAGCTTTAATGTCATAGCGTATTTAGGGAAGAGATAGGGGATATGGATTGAACAGGAGTAGCCGTACGTACGTACGTTGTAGTCCAGAACAGATATGTTCTGCTGACTGAGGTAATACTATTAAAAGCTGAACTCACGTATTTATGAGATACCCATTGTCAACCACCTACCCACCTTCGACAGTTAGTTGCTTTACTTACGAACACAGTTGCAATCCCCAAAAGTAAATAAGTACCTTCATACACGACTGATATTTATTACTATACCAACCATTTTTCAGAGGTTTTGCCTTTAATCTCTTTCTCTCTCTTTCCTTTTGCCATCGCCTCTGTACTCCACACTTGGCTTATCGTACAGCGTGATGATGTACATATGTAACACGCATTCGACCATCGTGGATTTGTATAATGTATATATAGTACATGCAATAAAATGTGAGAATGTGTGTGTTCAGAAAAGTACACGAAATGTGCCAAGTTCAGAGCAAGCCAAGTGAGCACAGGAGTAGAGTTTGGCGAGAGATCTTCAGATTGGAGAGGGAGATTTTGTAATCAGCACTAATTAAAATACGGGGCTTCATACATGAATCGTTCGCTCTTTCTCTCTCTCGCACTCCCAAACGGTTCAGTCGTAGAAGGGGAGAAAAAGTCAGAGAGTGGAAATGGCTCAGGTACAAGTGGTTTAGGTTCATTTCCTCCTAGCTGCAAATCAGTTTTTTCTATTGGAATTATCTCCTAGGTATATCTTGATTAGGTAAATCGGTTTGGTTTAGGTTTAGGAACGGAAATCCTGTGTAATAACTCGAAACCTTGTATGTGTGTGTGAGAGAGTAACAAAAACTATTATCAATTCAATTGCTATTACAGATTTCTTCTTGTGTGACCGTTAACGTCATTCTATCAAAAATATCCTATATATGCTATACTCTCTCACACATATTTTACAGGTGGAGTGGCTGTTCGCATTATAATATAATACTTACTAGCACGCATGCAAAGTTTGAGCCAACAAACGGAATAATGGAACAGTGCCCATACTATATGGAAGTACAGTATGTGCACAAGCCAATGGTTTTTTCCCTATTTGCTCACAATATTATTATTATGATTACCTATTGCCTATTCCTTATTTCATTTAACGTCCACTCCTTCCTTCAAAAGTATTAGTTAAAAAACGAGCGATGGAACTTCAAGTGTGGGTATGCATGCACACTTGGGTACACATATGGGATGGAGGTACGATAAACGCAATATTTTATGGCGTGCATATTGACATCAGGTGAATTTTCTCTAAAACAATGGTTACATATACTTGTAGTGTCGAGTGTGACACTCCAGTGCATGTATTAATAGTACATGGTACATGTAGCTCCCACATGTAAATCTCCCTGGCTACAGTCAATTCTAATAAATTGGGTTGGTTTAGTAATTATAGGAAAAAACCTTGCCGTGCGTCACATTTCTTCTTTCTGGTCCACAAATAAGTAACAACATGGTGTATGTGTGTGTACGGAAAAAACAATCAACGCCTTTGACTTTTTACTTATTAGATTAAGGTTTTTTAATGTAACAACAACAACAAGAGAAGAGAACTGAAATGATTGAACGCTCTACTAAACTCGTTTTTTCTTTCTTTTTTTCTCCCTCGCTCTTACCATCCCCCTCGTTGCTGCTGGGAAATGATTGACAGGTAAAGAAGGTACACCTGGACTATCTTCTTCATTCCGTTGTGAAGACTCGGGTGCAGAGGACCGAATCGCTCATATTCTGTCCGAGGCCAATCAAGCCCTCCATCGCAATCAGTCGGGTAATTTAGGGTTGAACAATCAGGATTTCGGTGATGACAACGCGGGTAGCAAATCTCCAGCAAGTAATAATAATGGGTCTACGTACAATGGCCAATGTCCTCCATCTCCCTCAAGCTCGTCCAGTCGTGACCGAAGGCTCAGGAAGTATGAAAACGATGATATCTCACAGGAACAGGTTGCTCGTATTTATCAAGAAGAGCTGGCCAAACTTGTGGGTATCAGGTTACCCCAAGGAGGTGATCCAGACCCAAGAATCCCTCGTGAACATTTTCAGAGGTATTTGGATTTCATGTTTTAACAACAGTTGCTTTGCATTTAATTTATTACATGTTTTCGTCGATTTCCAAATGTTCGAAAAAATCATATGCTCATATAAAATTGTAGTGGAAACTCACGGTTTGCAGAAAATTTAACCTATTTTAAATGCACTTGTAGCTTGCTATTTCCTCACCTTTTTGGAAGTTCGTTGCTAGAGAGGGAGGACATTCGAATGGCCCTGGACGCGTACCATCGCGAACTAGCCAAGTTAGCTGTTACATCTTCCTCATCACCGTCTCCTTTCCCCCCACCAATGTTTCATCCCGGTGTGCCGTTACCAAATGGAATCGGTGGTGCTCAAGACCTTTCAATGCCCAAAAGACTATCACCCGCAGATACCAAAGATATTGAAGATAAGGTAGGATTCTAATTTAAAGGGTATATAAAATAATGATGAAAATAATAGTTTAGACAATGTTTTGTAAAATAGCAGTATATTTATTTACTAACTGCCGACTTGTACTAAGTCTTTCCCCGGCACTCGTTCTCGATTTAGTTTTTCTTCAAATTATAGTAAATGCGTAATTCGTTACATGCGGGTTTGTGAGAGATTGAAGAGTAAAACGCTACATTCACTCAACATGTGTGTATCCTGTCTATACTACGCCAGCAGATAGTAGTATTATGTAATAAAATATAGAAAGAAAACGCTGAGTAATATTTGACGATCTAGACGCGAGCCAAACTACAAACATGTAATCATTTAGGAAAGCCAACAGTGCATGGCTAGTGAGACGTGGCGTGTACACACATAAGACTTGTTCATAATATGTACTCGTCAGGATGCATGTACTGCTAGGACTAAAACAAATAAAGATGATTTTTTGCGCTGGCTTTGCGCAGTCAAAGAGGATCTTCCCGATGAAGTCTGTATGTATTGTAGTGTATATGTTATCTTCTTGGTTTTCCTCGGGTAACACCGCAGGGAACTCAAGACTGTATATAGATTTGCAATATAATGATGATGATGGGGTATGTATGTAGTAAGTACATTAGTACAGTGTGAGTGTGTATTGAAGCGGGACTCTATGGATGTGGAGAAAAATTAATAGAGGAGTCGACGTCCATAAAATCCTTTAATGTATGCATAAATGTCAGTGGAAGTATGTACTCACGGAAGGGTTTATTAATAATTAAATTAACTTGAATAACTTTACAGTTTGATAAAGAGGAGAGCAATGATGTCATGAGACACGTGGGAAGTGCATTTTCGTTAGTTAGACCGAAAGGTGAAAGCAATTCGGGCGCTGCATCCCCACTCAATTCAATCTTACCTCCGACAGCTACAGGAGTCGATGACTCAACCAATGCCTCACCCTTACAACGGATGGCTTCAATTACAAATTCCTTAATTTCTCAGGTGAGCGGAGTTTAAATGATGTTCGATGCTCTTTCATCCTCTTCGGCTTAAGCCATTACTACATAGGCTGTGTACAGCAGTAGCGTATTAGTAGTAGTAAGTATTTTGTATAAAAAATGTTTTTGGCACATTGTAAAGTAAACATGTGTAAGTATAGTGGCATGTCGAAAATAATGATGATTTTCGTTTCGAAGTAAAGTTTTTCCAAGCAGAGAGAGTATTTTCAAATCGTTTACACAGACTATGTTCACGTAAATCGTTTGCACAGGTTGTGTTAAAGTAAATCTTTTGCGCAAACTATATTAAAGTAAATCGTTTACACAGCCTATGTACTTTATCATATAGGTAAAATGCTCACAAATTACAATTTAGATCATATCCATCTTATCTTTTGACAGCCAACCGCTCCATCCGTGTCTTCACCCAGTCAACGGCCGTTAAAAGCAGTACTTCCTCCTATTACACAGCAGCAATTTGACCAATATAATAACCTTAACACAGAAGATATTGTTCGGAAGGTAAAGTTTTTTGGCTCAAAATTAGCTTTATGATACTCTTGCAGTAATACTCATCCTGATGATATTTATTATTGAGTGAGTGGAGTGAATATATGGGCTTGAAATGTTCTTCTGCACTATATATTAGATGTAGAAGGTAGATTAAATGCAGTTTATTATAACGACTAAACGCTCCTACGCGATCAGTTACAGGGGAGCGAGAGGTTTTATGCATGTGAACGGGAATTTCACTCGGATATATAGGGAGGGAGTGAATGTGATGAAGATGAAGAAAAGTGAGAGAGAGAACGACGGAGAGTTTGGAATGTAATGATTTATGAAAGAAATCTTTCTGTGATCAACAGGTGAAGGAACAGTTGAGTCAGTACTCGATCTCGCAACGATTATTTGGAGAATCTGTCCTGGGTTTATCTCAGGGATCAGTTAGTGATCTCTTAGCTCGACCCAAACCTTGGCATATGCTAACACAAAAGGGCCGAGAACCGTTCATCCGGATGAAAATGTTCTTAGAGGACGAAAATGCCGTCCATAAATTGGTCGCGTCTCAGTATAAAATCGCTCCCGAGAAGTTGATGAGAACAGGCGGATATGCCGGCAATCCTTGTAATTATCCTTCTATTTTTACTCTTACTATCTATTTTGTATCGTGTAAGTTGTATTTGGACAAGTATACGAGGTATTCTGCTTTACTTTGGTGTGAAGTAAATTACGACAATCGTTTTTGGAGAATCGTTCATGTTTGTATATGTGTAAAAGTGTGTGCCGTTGATGCTACGAAGGGAGATTTGCGAGTTCAAAAGTGACAACATTCCAGTAATTAATGAAGAATTTACTCCATCTTGTTTTAACTCTGCATCGCTCTCACATTCACACTTTTCTATGCCTTTCGTTTTAGCACCAGCAACAGCCTCAAAAGCACCCGCAAAAGTTGCAGAGCTTCCTAAAAGCCTTGAAACATCTCCACTTCCACCGCCACCACCTCCTATTCCGCCACCGGCACAAAGTAATCTCTCCTTGCCACATGATCTTATCAAAAAGTCATCCTCTTCACAAGGAAGCACAACACCCAGTCCTGTAATGCTCAATCGACCGATGTCAAGTGGGTTACCTCAACAGCCTAGTGTTTATGAAATGGCAGCGCTGACACAAGATTTGGATACGCAACTTATTACCACTAAAATTAAGGAAGCTTTACTAGCGAATAACATTGGGCAAAAGGTTTGGCTGTTCATTATAATTACTTAATTAAGATTGCCCTCCATAATACTACATACAAAAACACTGTAAATACATGTTTTTATTTGCGTGTTCACAAAAGACACCTCAATTGTAGAACTATGCTAAATCAACTCGCGTTGACGAGTATATACATTGCATTACATTAGGGTTTTAATATACACATAATGCATAGACATTTTGCTAAGACAGAATACATTGTGTTTAATAGATTTTCGGGGAAGTTGTCCTTGGGCTATCGCAAGGCTCGGTTAGTGAATTGTTATCGAAACCAAAACCCTGGCATATGCTATCTATCAAGGGGAGAGAACCATTTATACGCATGCAGTTGTGGCTAGCTGACCCTCTCAATGTAGAACGGCTTCAGCATTTAAAGAATGAGAGGAGGGAAGCCAACAAGCGAAAGCGTGGGCTACCACACAGTGCATCTCCACTTGAAGCATACACTTCCGGTGCTCAGGGATCTTCTGATGCCTCCAATGACTCTCCTAATGAATCCTTCAGTCCAGGCAGCGCCGCTGCCGCCCCACCAAATAAAAAGCAGAGGGTAAGTTCTTTTTGTCTACATCAAGTTTGAATTTAGAAATCAAAGAGTATTTGTAATACAAGTGTACAACCTCGCAAGCTTACATTTACAGTATTTGTAAGTATTATCCAACTTTAGCGTGTGCCAATTATATCATTAACGCCACCCAAAGTATGCAAAAGAAGAATGCTGTTGAGAGGCTAAAATTTAGTTTGTCATGGTTTGAGAATATATTGCATGTATTTTTTATGCTTGTCGTATAGACACAAATGAATGAAGAAGGAAAATGAGGATTTGGAACAGAACCATGTTAAATTATAGTGAAAGGGAGAAATATGATTGGATTTTATAATTCATAATAGAACTTAGTGTTGCGGAAATTACTAATGTAATAGAAAAATAGTTTCATTTCAGGATTGAAACCATGCTATTCGTTTTATAATCGCAGGTGCTTTTTTCGGATGAACAAAAGGAAGCGTTGAGGCTGGCTTTCGCTTTGGATCCATACCCGAATGTGTCAGCGATAGAATTCTTGGCGCGGGAATTAGGACTTTCATCGCGAACAATTACCAATTGGTTTCACAATCATAGAATGCGACTGAAACAACAAACTTCGTCACCATTGGTTCAAGGTATGCTAATTGCCCTAGCGTTCATAATTAAAACCGTCGAGAGAGACAGAGGCAAAGAGAGAAATGTGAAGTCAGAGAGAAAATATAAAAATAATTACACCGGGTTTTATTTGTTTTCTATCCACGCAACTAAAAATAGATACCTCATTATCATCACAACCCTTTGATCCTGTTCAATTCCGACTTCTCCTGCATCAAAGGTTAATGGAATTACACAAAGACAAATACCCGGTGCTACCTTTCATGAATCAACAGTCATCCAATTCTAGCGCAATGGAAGAAGGGCTGGATCTTACAGTTAGTAATACGGCGTCGAGAATTCATTCGGACAACGACGATGACTTCTTCGAGGAGGTCGAGGAAGAAGAGGAGGATATGGAGGTAATAAATATGTCTTTATGAAGCCTTGTTTTTCTCATATAACTTTATATTTTTCTATTCTGTCGTCATTATAGTGTATTATGTTGCATGTTTTCCCTTTGAATTGTGTTTTTATTACTGCTTCCTTCTCACTTTTGATACATTATCAATAATGATTGGGAGTTTATATTTTAGTAGTGGTATATATATGTATGCATTACTTTGCAGTTTCATTGTTTTTTAATTTTTGTTTGACGAAAATGATTAATACAGGGAAGTATAGCTAGTGACGACTCAGGTGCTTCAGAAGGTAGTAAAACTCAAAGGAGGAAGAGGAAATCACCACCAAAGAGCATTTCTTCCCATCATAGCGGATTAGGACCACAAAGTAAGTGTCTTTTCTTGATAAGTAGCTTCTATACTACTGTAAACAAATATACATACTTATTTTGTAACTATTATAGTGTTCAGGAAGTTTTAATTCCTTTATTGGAAATATACACATACACACAGACACTGAATATGCATCAATTACGTCTCTTGTGAACCGTTTGCCCTTGCTATATCTTATGTATACATGTTATTTATCATGAAGGGGGCAGGAGATGAAAGGAATCCTTGAATTGTGAATAGTTCTATAGGTCATACCGTTGTATGCCTGTGTATATCATGTCACCACTTCCCGAGAACATCATGGTGCTTTGTACCCATATGAGAACATACTATGCTCCGTGTGTACTTAAACGGAATCAAAGTATCATGATATGCTGTTGAAAACAATTAATACCAAGACACGTACATAATTTTGTAGCTTAAGTGGATTCCATTCATGTCTGCGTGATGTGACATATTAGTAAGTAAATATGTATATAAGGAAAGAGATTACCAAAGTTGGTACGGATGGATGAGCTAAAGACCTAATCAAGTGTTCAAAGTATAGAAGACAAGTGTTTGTTTTCAGGTAGGAGCGTTGGAGCTTGCAATTTAGGATCTTCACGAAGGAAGCCAGTCGCTCCGCAATGGTTTAACCCTTCCTGGCACGATGACTCTGATGACGAAGAAGTCCTTATAAACGGCGTCTGTGTCCTTCAGAATCCATTGGGCTATGGAAAGGGTGGCGGAAATGGTGCAGGAGGGGGTAACGGTGCAAGTCCTGGTGGCGGAGACAGAGGAGCTGCTATATCCGGAAAAGACACGTTACGTGTAGAACCGTCATCCCCACTGGAGCTGCAAGGTAAAGGGCACTTTAAGACAGAGCCGGATGATGACGAAGGCTCGGCTCAATGTAAAAGTGATGATGAGACTCCAGAAGATCTGCAAAATGACAAAGACAGCGATGATAACAACGACCCCATCATAAAGTCAGAGGCGAAATTAAAAGTTGAGATTGATACCGGTGACCACGATGATTACAAAAGTGACACCGAAGATACAGATTGAGCGGTTTTGTATAAAAAGACTGGTTATATAAACTATATCTTGTGTACGTAAAAGCAAGAGTAAAATTTTTAAAAATAACGTATGTATATAAATCTAGCATTTTCTTCATAATAATTATGAAATTAAATATTTAACATTCACACACGAACACAACAAATAAAGGTACACCCGCTCCATAATTAATACTTAAATTATAGTGTTATAATATACTACGACAACCCCAGTTCGATTTTAAGGCAAGAAGTGCAAGTCACACACTCGTTGTCTCTAAACTAGAATTTTTTAAGATAGGTACGTATAAGTATAGGCACATGTATATATAGTTCAGCCTTTCCCCTGTCGACTTTTTAATGATGTTTTATTATATTCTACTTAATGAATTCGCTATACCCATACGTTTGCGAACCTATGAAATCATGTAATTTTTATATCTTAGTTAGTTATATAATATTAATAATGTATATTAGAATGAAAACAGGAGACATAATTAGTCCGGGGATTTCGTATACCTATGAATCCTAAATGAATATTATGGCCAGTTTTATCTCCGTATTATAGTTTTTCCTCCTCTGTAAAAGTAAATAATATTCACCGGTGCAAACAGGACTTTAATTCATATATGGTATATATACATATATATATACTGTAATACAAAGAAATTAACCAAATAACCTGGGCTCATTGTGCCCCGAATCGAAATGTGAGGAACATTCTACAATCTTCATATCCACTTAGGGTCTTAATTTAATTTTTAAGTTGTCTCAGTTATTATTGCTTTTCTTCATTTCCCCAATGAAAGTTTCCTAAATATGATTATCATAATGAACTTATTTTTCCTGGGAATAATGAAGAATCTTCTACAGTATAGACCTATCAAGGCTTGAGGTTTTGATAGGCAAAAAATAAACAACAAAGGTGGACTTTAGGTCTGATAAAACAACGAGCAAGTTGTGTAATAATAAAGCATGATTACCATGGATATATGCTATAAATATAAGCTTTGAATTTTACGTACAAGAAATTCCGTTGTTATTCTTATAATAGTAATAGTTGCAAGTATGTCAAAGCTCTTGAAAAGTTCTAATTAAGTTCTTGTTCTGAACAACTTCTTTTTCGTGAATTTTCTCCACTGTAATACTTATTACACGACTGTGTGTTCACAAATGCAAACAGTCTCAAATCATTTTTTGTCCCAGGTTCCTCATACGATAGGGTATGACATATTTAGTTTAGTTTTCTGGTGAAAATAACAGCAGAAAACTGTGTATGTACATGCTAGACTATGTATACAAATATCAAAAATACAGTGGGAAGAAATTACATAAAATACTAAGGAAAAGAAGAGTTTTAGATTATACCTATACCATTTAATATTTTTAATTTTTATTATTATTACCATTATACTTATAACTATGATGATAGAACTCCACACACGATATGAGATACTTGTTTTAGAGCATGACTTTGCATTGTTCCCAATGCCATGTAATCTGATTTTTGTGATATTGATGACTTTGCCCATACATATAATACATATACATTACAAACATTAGAAAACATTATATAGGCAGGTAGTTTCCAAAAAGCATTATTATCATTATGACATACAAGGTAGTTACATTTTAGTCTATTTCATAATATCTACTTCACTACTTCACAGTTATCATAACTAGCTAACAGTAAGTCCATTTCTACTCTGTGTATGACATTAAATACATTATCTACTAGGTATTGAATTAGTTTGATAGAACAATTTTTTCACCTTTTACTATATACATAGATGTGGTCTTGAACAACCACATATATCCCTCTTCCCCAATCTCTCAAACAGCGTCCTTTTCAAATAAAATGTAATAAAATTATAGCTATGTTGATTACTAATGTAATTGTCAACACATTCGTTCACATGTCTTGTAAAAAGGTATTTTCAACGGAAAGATTCAAAAATCTGTAAAAGCAATAATATTGCAATTCGCAGGAGTTTATTATTTGAAAATTATGCGATAGAATCCTGCAATACCCCAATACCCCCGGATCCCACCAATTTGTTTAAGATGTAACAGAGAAGATAGTTTCCACGAAATCATGTTTAACTTATTAAATTTAAGCGTCAGAACTTCAAAATTCGTACTTATACATACCTAAATCGAAACAGTTACGCAATTTATTACACTTGACTTACCATTAAGAAAGCTTTACATACATCACTTAATTCATTCGCGAGTCATAAAAACATGATGTCTATACCAAGGTCTACACAGGATTTATCTCGTTTTTTGTAAAATCAAACGTCATATTGATGATTAGTATGTAAATTATAATATTGCTATGAAAATAAAAATATTAGGGGTACTGTATGTGTAGGTACGCAATAAACGAATATATTATATTAATATACGGTTGGGCAGTTATGATCACATTTTTACTACAATGCCCCATATCATTAAAAGTCTTAAACAGGTTGCAAGAGTCTTACCAAAATCTGCAATCTTAAAAATTAATGTACAGAATAGAGATAATGCGACTTGACATACGGACGAGTACATGCGGCTGTTATATAGTGTGCATGTATTTAGTGTGTGAACATATATAAGATTATATATTATACCAAATTAGCTTTTTTAAATGAAGGAAAACCTTTTCAATGTGATTACTCCACATTTAACTGTTAATACGTACTTTAAATGTGAACTACGATTATCAACGGAGAGAATGAGTGAGAGAGTACATATATAGCTTTTAATATGTGAGGGTGGTGATTTTTTTAGATTGTAGATTATTTATTATGATGATTTCACTCGAGAACCGATGGTATACAATGTTAAGAGTTACCTATATACATTATATAAAATCATTAGAATTTGTACTTGCATCTTTATTATATTTTAGCATTCAAAGTCCTTAATTTATTTTCCACCATACTTTGTAATAAATGTGTGGTGGTTTTTTATATTCTAAGGTGGTTACGTGTGTAATGCCGATGCCACTGTACGCATTTTTATAAATAAAATTGAATAATTAATTACTTAAAATCGTTTTAGAAGTTCTGAGAGTGGCAGGACATGTACATATATAGTAATATTCTTATAAATGCCTCCATCTACAACCATATATAGTACATTATCGAACTAAGGAGATTGTAATTAACAAACTGTATAAAGAGTCTACACAAAGTTTTAAAAAACATTTTGCTTTGGATGACCAAAATTATAAGAACGAGAATATTTTTCGCGGTTCACTTACGAAGGCATTTTCAAAATATATAGCTTTACCACCTAGTTTTACACATTAGTCACCACAGTTGTTATAATTTTGTGAAAATTTTTATTCTGATGATGATAGATTTTTTCTGAAAACCTGAATAGGATGTTTATATGATGTAATGCATAGTTTAGAGACATATATACTTCATCGCTTTCTTCTCTTAAGAAGCACCGTCTTGTATCATTTGCTTTCCCTTTCCGGTTTTAGAAAATTGCTAGAACTAAATAGTGTATTGATTAAAGTTCACCGAGATTCATAAAGTACCAAGGTCAGTAATTTCATGTTTCTTTCAATTGTTTGCATAGTTGTTTTTTTAATTTTTGTGTTGAATAACTTTTGTGATTGAACTTACAAGGTTTTAATATTAAGGCTTTATGAACGGAAATACATCTGTAGACTTTCAGGTATGTTAGACATGAATAATTTCCCTTCCTTTCCTTCGTTACCGTGAGAATTTTGAATACATAAGTGCATTGACGGAACTGTTAAATTCCATATGATTATGTAACTCGTAGCTGGTTCAATGCTCAGGTCTTGTTAACCGGGGAATAGTGAGATTAATTGAGACACAAAATGACATTTTCCTTATTAAACTTCCGAGGAAATCTTAGACATAAATCGCGAATGGTCATGTTAGGACACTTCCATATAAATTTTATGGTCAAAGGTTACATTTAAAAATAAAATCAGTTTTTTATGTGAAACTAATAACATCCGTTTTTAACTTCTGAAACTAAAATCCATGTAGTATGAAAGTTTTGTCTTATTGACATTCACGTTTACCAGATTTTGGTTCCTGGTGCTCATTGAAAAAATCATTGAAAATTAAAACAAGATACATGGAAAGGGTAATATTAAGAATTTGTGCTATTTAAATTAAGATTAAATTGGTTCTGGTATAAATAACATACCCAAGCAAAGACAATGTAGATAAGAAAAAACGTTTGAGATTAGCTGTGAAAAACTAAGTTGCTTCCGATATGCTCATTTCCCTTGTATTGTCGAAACTTCTTAGTATCTAATTAAAGACGCCGAGCCACCGATTTATGTACTGACTTGATCATTTGAATTAGAGTTCGAGGAGGTATGAAACAAATATGAAATACACAAGAACTTAAGATGATGTACTAAAAATATATTAGTGGAGTACCGAATGGAAGACATTTTTGTGCCAATTTTGTCATCGTTGCCGTTGGTTTATTTTCAATCCTTTTGCAAAGTGAGGAACATTTTACCACACAAACACTTACATGTACAGTACCTTGAGCACATTAATTAAATTAAAGGATAATCTTTTTATATGAGTATAGAGAAAAGTGCTTGACTTTCATAGTGTCTAATGAAAGAGTAAGTATTGTCTGAACTTTGTGTACCTTTTTATCAACTGATTCTCATGAACCATCGCAACGACTGTTTTTTATTATTGTAATATGTTTTAGTAGAATATAATTCTATACATGCCTGTTCTGTACAATTTTCCTCAATTTCGTTAGTGACGCTAGGTTGGTTTCTCCATTGCCACATTAATTTTCTCGTTTTGCTTGATTATAATTTTACTTCTTAGTAGAACATTTCAATGTTTTATTATTTGCCTGGTGTTCATTCCATGTCGAGTGTTTTTTGTCTTCCTCAAACCCTTTTTTCCCTTGATACTCTCCATATGACATGGAAGCATTGGAGTGTACATTCATATTCTTTATTGTCTGTCTCTCTCCTTTTCTGTATATGTAGTTTTCTTGATGGTTGATGTATTGGCAGGAGTTTAGAGGTTGTCGAGTGGTTGACTGCACATGAATAACAAGTATACATGTATAGGTATAACACTTGCTCTGTACAATTTAATTTGATACATGATTGTACTGGGAGGTAATATGTGTATAGCGTACACTCCAGTTGACTGGAAGTAAAGCTGTTTTAAATGATGAAATAATTGTTTGTCCAACTCCTTGAGCGTTCCCGAGTATATTACTAGTTTCTACGTTCCTTGAGCAGTCAGACCCGGATGTTGCATTACCCAAGCAGCTGCCATCATCAGAGATCATGTACTATGTATATAATACACACATTAATAATACTCTTTAGAAAAAGCAAATATTAACCTCAGCCAAGTTTTCTAAGTGCAATCACATTTGCAAATTGAATTTAAAAATAATTTTATTGTTATTGAGCAAACACAGACGATGATACAGAGTCCTCATTCATTTTATGACTTCTCGCCATATCTTCTTGCAAGTAAAAACAAAAATTATATTTTAATAAAAGTACTTCAGTGTGATCTCAGGGATTGAGCTCCATGCTCAACAAATTTATATACACAGATATGGCTGAGTTTAATTTCATTAATTAATTGGCACATTCCAAGTGCCTTCGTGTATAAGTATCCTACGCGTTGCTTATTCTCGGTATCTCAGCAAGTTTTATTTATTTTTTCCCCTTGCTGTATCAACATCCGTTTAAATAAACCATCTTGATGAAGAGTATGGGGTTGATGTTTTCTCAAGAAAATCTCTACGTTACATTGTTGTAAATTGTGTTGATCTAATGTTGTTGGTGGTTATTCGGGTGGAACGACATGGCTTGAATGCGTTATCTGGGATTACTACTTTATCTGGCAATAGTATTAATACTATTAAGTTGGATTTTTCTCCTGCTCACAGCTATATTATGACTTTCAAGTTATTTTCAGGGAGAGAAGTGGCCTCTGTTAGAAAAACGTACAACAACGTTGTTTGTTTAGCTTGAGGGGTGAGCATCTCATCTTTGTTCAGTCATCTATACAAGTATTGATTATAAAAATTAATGATGGATTTGGCATTTGATTTGTAACATATGACACAGCTCATATAGCTATACACATTCTCTGAGAGTTCATCCAGTTAAACGAAATTAATCAAATGGTACCTTTAAAATGAAATTTGTCGCCTCTAATTGAGCTCAACTCAGTGTTATTGTTACTGATGAAGTCTGGGCGATTGGGATTGTACCCTGAAATTTAGAACGCATGTTTTCCAAATCCAAATATGTCAAATGCATATTTATGGTAGTGACGCTCAAATAGAATATTACAGTTCATATTGCATCACACAGGTATATAACGAGGGGAAAGAGTTAATTGGTTAGCTGTAAGCAAGTAGCCCCAAAGTTCTATCCATTCCTTGTAAATATTACATCAAAATATACTTACATCTAGGTGTGTTGACTTAAAAATGACTCCTGCTAATATAACCTCGACTTAATTTTTATTCGTACGTATAAATAAATTGTTCTTATTGATTGTACCTAAAGAATTTTAGGGTTGTTTACCGCGCATTGAGATTCCTTGAGAAAAGAAACCTTTACCAGTCTTGATGATTATTATACATATGAATAGATGACATATTGTTTTACATAAATAAAGAATGAATGTATGTGGTTTATTAAAAAACAAAAGTATTATTTCAAACAAAGTGATTTTTACCTTTAGTTTGTAAATTAAATCATATTAAATTATACTTAAAGATGATTACTATATGTACCAATTTTATTCGTGATTTTTCTACACCATGGAGTATATATAGAATGTATTGTTGTTATTTATTGAATACATAAACCTTGGAACCAGTGTATAAGCCACCATTCGAACATCATAACTATAATTGTTAGTATACTCTATATAGGTTAATTTTAATTTTTATCATTCATTTTACCAAGTTATATAATAAGTTACATTGCAAAAGACATAAGACTTGTTAGCAAGACTCTGGTATAGAGACTGCAGAAGAGACAAATTAATTTTTTTTCAGCTTAACGGTTATTGTATTGTTTGTACTGTTGTAAATGAGTTTGAAACACATTCTACATCTCTATAGACTTTAAAATGTTTTCATTAGTATACTTATATACGTATATAGAAAATCCGTATGTTACAGGCGTTTGCACTCATTAAAGTCAGAAGTCAGATTGTCGAGCCCATCTGTTTGTATACAGGTTCAAATTTTCTGTATTCTTACGTAATTCTGTATGAAATTACCGGTGTTACAATGTAAAATTACCATATAATATTACACTGCAATACGTATGATAATGTATTCGCTAATGTAATTTTTTAGCACTGTCAAGTTGTTCTATGCTATACGAGTTTAACTTTATAATAATAGGCTTTAAGGAAATGGAGGAAATGAACTTGTATATGAACTAACCTCAACCTTCTTGTATATGAGGGATCCTTAATTATTGTTAATATGTACGCACTTCACATACACATTGATACGTTCGTAAAGTAGTTGAAGTTATTATTCGTTAAGAATAATATTATTGTATTAAACTAAAAGAGGAACTATACAATAATTCCCTGACATTTTAGGGATGTGCACAGGTATATAGTAACAATTTTGTATCATATTTTATAGTTATAAAGAAATGTTTCGCTGATTGAAATCCCATCCAAAGTTTGATGTATACCATTATTTACAAATTTTTCATTGTCAGCTAATAGCTAAAAGTATAAGTTGCAAGTTCGTAATACATTATGTCATGTTAATGTATTATATCGTCGGTCAAACATGAAAAGGTGCTAAAATTTTCGTAACGGTATGGTTTAAAAAAAATTAT
>JAQGAK010000413.1:0-83385 GCA_034696945.1 Lipothrix lubbocki
TATATTTTAAGCTTGTTGAAAGGTGTATTTGATATTAAAAAATATATTTTAAGCTTGTTGAAAGGTGTATTTGATATTAGAAAATATATTTCAAGCTTGTTCTACGTTGTATTTTGTACTTAGAAATATATTTAAAGCTTGTTTTAGGATGGATTTAGTATTTAAAAATATGTTTTAAGCTTCTTCTAGGCTGTATTTTGTATTGGAAAATATGTTTTCGTTTGAAGTTGTATTTTTTAAACTGTATTTCGGATAAATAAACATTGTAAACAGCATTTTCTGCCACGGAGACAATTTAAGTGTCGTCTAGTTTCTTGTAGAGAAATAAATTCCGAGTACTTTTTGAAGTAGAAATACACGTGTGGGCTTAGTGTTTCTTAGTAAAAATAACATGTTGGATGTAGTATTTTCCAAACAGAAATGCACGTTCAGTAGAGTAAGTCTACTACTATATGCTGCATCCCCAGTGATACATATATAGCAAAAAGACATAAACCATGGCGTGTTCAAGTTAGAAAATAGGGAAGAAAAGTTGTTGTCGAGAGGTCATTTAGTCTGTGTGGAGGAGACTATGTATTGTAGGTGAAAGCTGGAGTGGGAGAGAGAGAGAGAAGGAATAAACGAGGGATAGGACGAGTGACGAGTGAGGACAAAAGTCGTTAAGTTCACGGAGGCAGAATGGACGTTGTGTGGGAACTTTTGTCAAGACACCCTACAGCGTTTTGACGGACAATTATTTCCGTGGAGGACCCATAACCACCAACCTGACAAATAGTTCTTAAGGCCGACCATTCTTCTTTCCTACTATATTCTACTACCCCGTCCCCAATTCCTCTTTTCAAGTGACTGCCACCTTCCTTTCCTTATGTATCGCCAGCAATGTTTCCGGCCCTGTCCGTCATTTTGCAGATCGCTTGGGAAGATACAACGAGCTTTAAATCTTTTGATTTTCTGAGCTCATTTTTTTAATTTGTTAGGATTTTGAGATTTGTCCTTTATGTTTGAATTTATTTTTGTATTAATTTTTGTATTGATTTTGTATTTATTTTCCATTTATTTTGTAGTTATTTTTGTTTTTGTGATGTATTTATTTTCGTTATTACTTTTGAATTTTTTTTGTAGTTATTTTGTATTTATTTGCGTTATTACTTTTGAATTTATTTTGTAGTTATTTTGTATTTATTTACGTTATTACTTTTGAATTTATTTTGTAGTTATTTTTGTATGTATTTGCGTTATTACTTTTGTATTTATTTTGCATTTTTATTATTTATTTGGTTGTAAATTTTCCTGCAAAAAAAACGTGCAAGACAGGATATTTTTAGAAATGAGTGCCCGAAAATATTATTATTAACTCAAAGCACACTTCTCTTACTTACGGAGTGTACGGAATGTAAAGATATATGAAATTCTACTGCGGAAGAAAAATCGGAGTGGATAGTGGGGAATATGCAGAAATAAATAAATTTATTCCCAGCTTCTGTTGACAATTTGCCGGAATGCGAGTAAAACGTTTTTTTATAAAATAAAAGAAAGGAAGGATATGAGGAAGTAACTACAAATACATATATCATAGGAAAGAGATTCTGTCTGGGTAGAAAAGGATTTTTAAATCAGGGAAGTCTTCTCGGAATGTATGTTCCATGCTTCCAAGTCATGTCTTGTGCTCTTTCCTTCCTGTATCAACTTGATTGGATTTCAAGGGATGACATGAGGCGGGTGGAGGGAAACTTTTCCAGAAATGCTCTTTCTCTTAAGTAGCTGTGAGTTTTTGTGGATCTTATATAGCTCCTCAGCTGCTACTGCTGTAATATTTGAAGTTACGAGTGTGCGGGGAGAGAGATAGAGATGAGGATGAGGGAGTATGGGAGTGTATGTATACGTAGGAATATAGATACTTACGGCATAGTGAGAAACGGGCAAGAAAGGTTTTAAGAAAGCAACAAGATTGAAGTGAAATTGAATTTGAGGATTCATTCATGGAATCAAGACAAATCTTGCGGAGGATCGATTTCTCCCTCGTTACCAGATGCTCTACTTCAAATCACTCACCAAGCATCCTCCTATAGTCAGCTTTTTCCATTAAACAAAATCCATTTTCTTTACTTTCTCCTCCACACTTTATGTTCTTCCTCTACTTCAAGCTACTTATCTTCACTTTTTTTGTCTTATTTTTTTAACCCCTGAGGTTCATTTAACCAAGTTTTGTGTAGCTCCGCATATGTTGTTACTATTACCAAGACTGTTTTGAACTTTCACTGATTTTATCAGTTCAATTTGTAAAATTTTAATTAGACGCGCACTAAAGCCATTAGTATTTTTAAATATTGTTGTTCTTAATTATTATCGAAATATTATAGATATTTTGTCGATTCGATGTATTACTTGTAAACATAAAATCAAATGAACTTCGAGTATACATAAAACACCCTTTAAAAAATTTGAGCATACAAAACCCTTTAAAAAACCTGGTGTATACAAAATTCAATAGCCAAATAAGTATTAATGTACATACACGCGTAGCTATATGGCAAGACTGTGAACATGACAAGCTCCGGCTACTTGTAGGCGATACAATCTGTATAATAATAAGAAAGGAAACGATGCGTGGACAATTATCAAATAATTTCCTATATTGAACAAGCACAGGTGATTTCCTTTGTTGGTACTCTGCACACATGAATACATAATATACACACACATGTGTACCCCCACACTTATACTTGCATTGTAAATACGATAAAATACTTATTGTACACAATAAAGCCTATACTTGTATAATGTATGTACAATACACATTATATATATGTACTATATAGTAAGTACTATATAATACGAACTATATAATAGTTACTATATAACACGTACTCTAATATATTGTGTTGTGTACTATATGGAGCCCTCAGAATTTACATGTTTGCTTAGCCCTGTCGATGTGGACGGGAGCATCAGAAGAGCCCGAGCCCGGCTTAGTTCACATTGTTAGAGGAGCTTATAACCACTTGGAAAGAGCATCGGTCTATACTTATACATGGGGAGACTAATCGCATTCACGGCTCCCACTCCAGCCGAGCTCTATCTCTGTTGTGTATATAACTCACAAATCCATGAGTGTATCCCCACCGTATAGAATTCAATTGAAGGATAAAGAGAGAAGTAAAAAGGTGATTATAGGATTCTACAGTCCGGTTTTTCAAGGTGGAGGACGACGACGACGACGACATGCAGGAGATGAGTGGGTAGCAAAATGCCTGTATGTACATACTTGTAGGTAAGAGTATACAGTATTTACATAATGGAGCACGGCACAAAGTATACAATGTGTACAAGTCCGGCATTTACTTTCGGTCTGCGTGAGATATGATGTCATGTACAAATGATGGGAACGGAGACAGACTGGCCCTCAGTCGAGTGACAAGTGTAAAGTGTATTATACAGGAAACCCTCTAATGATCCGCTATAATAGCCATTTGGAAAACCATAATAATTATCATTGGTCGTCTCTCTCTCTCTCCTTCCACATAAACCCACATTTCAATTGTATATAGACCTTAGTCTCACTTTTGCCTCCACCTCTTAAATCAAGTGTCATTCTTTTACTCCTACCACCTTTAGCACTGCTTTTTTCTATAGCGATCATAAGAAAGTCACTGGAATTGAGAATTTAACAGTTTAGTTAGGAATTCCCAATCTAAAATTACACATGTAAAATTGTCGGATTAAAATTTCAATTCTGGATCATAAGCAAAAATCCTCAGCTTGAATAAACGTAAACAATCTCCGAAATGACACTAAAACATCGAACAGAGGAACCTATAAACATTGTAACATGATCTAAAAACACTGAAACGGGATCTAAAAACACTGAAACAGAATCTGAAAATACTGAAACAGAACCTTAAAGAACCGAGACAGGACGTAAAAATATAGAAACAAAGTATAAAAACATCGACTGACAATTCCAACTGCCAATTTTTCAAGAACACGGAAGAGATAAGAATCAAAGAGTAAACATATGGGGATGCTTAGTCTCACACGCTATTACGGAACCGCAGAGGAGAAGGACACACTTGACAGATGAAGAACAACTTCAGGTGAGATATGACCACAGATGTTAGTTTTTCCAAAAGCTCCCTTGGACAATTTCCCACCACCCTCAAGTATGGATTTTTTTCCCGGGAGTTTGATATCGAAATATCGAAGAGGCAATGAGTTGTCCATCGGGTTGGAGACTCCGACGCTCATCGTGTCCGTTATAATCATAATCGTAATTGAGAGGAAAGGGCTATACTCTTCAGGTTTAATAAGGTATAGCGATATCAAAATCTTCAACGTAATCAGTACGATATCTGTACAGTACATAAGTAATATCGTACAGAGCACAAAAGTAAAATCATCCGTTGGTAGTATGTATAGATGATTTGATAAATATAAAAAATATCTTTAAAAATCCTACAGAATTCATTGTGGCTATGTATATAGTGAATTATCGTATTTCTAACACACCATTTCATAAACCACGAAGGGATGGATGATGACTCCCTATTTTCTCTTCCGTGTGTGTGTGTGTGTTTTGGAGAGTTGACAATAATACTAGTATATATACTTTGCAGTGTATACCTTAAACAAGGGGATTCTTCCACCAGACTGGGTTATTAATTTGGAAAATAAAAATCTAAGAACTTCATATGTCATGTCCGGTGTTGCGTGGGGATAGGTAAAATACAATACAAGTGCGTGTTGCAGGTACTGTTTTATATTATTATTACCATCATCGTATGGTTTTCACAGTCGCCTACTTTATTTTTATTAAACTTATTACAACCGAGGAACCATGAGACAGACAATTTGAAAGGAATAACCCATTACTACGGCAATAACCCTTTGTTTGATTATTTTCAGTATTCCTCAAGGTCCTCCGTCGAGTCAGTCATTGACGCAAACCAGGAAATTTTCAAATGAGAGATCATTTCGGAGTTTCTCTATACTGCAATGTTCAATTAAATGAGAATTCTGTTGCGTTAAGTCACATTCAAATCCTCTTCTATATTCGCAATAAAATCTTTGTCTGCGTTCCCACTAAGGCTTGAATATGTACCATGTGACAATCGTAACGACAAATCAACGTGAATTTCCCGCGCATAGCACACTGGCTTAAAGCTCGTCATCAATTATGTAGGATTTGATCGAAATTAATTCCCATCAGAATTCAAATGATCAAACTAGAATCGTAATGCTAATGAGCCATTTTAAATAAGAATTTCTTTATTCTGCACTAAATTAAATAAGAATTTCTTTATTCTAATGCGCTAAATAAATTAGGGATTTTGTTACGCTAATAAATTAAAAATTTTGCTGCGCTAAATAACTTAACGACTTTGCTGCGCTATGTTGTAAATCAAAGGCGAATTGTGCCGCGCTATTAAATCAAAAGCGAGTAATTAGATTTAAAATTGGCATCAGAACTTCGCAGGAGGTAGCGCCAAGCGGTTGCACTAATTTCGGTCTACCATTATTGTTGCCAATATAATAAAACGAATGTCTGTGTCTCTGCCCGAACCTATCCCGAAGCTTATTAAATGCTGGAAATAGATTCAGAGACATGCAATTTTCCGTTTTCTAATATACTCAAAAAAGGTATATACAGTAGAGTATAGTGAGACGGCAGCGGCTATAAGCTGCGAACATAAATTACGATGTATAGCCGGAGTAGATAAATATTTAAGCAAGTACCATGCTAATGCCCGACATTACTCTTCAAAATGACTCTGTTATCGAGTTCCAAAAGCATGGAACCAATCACATCAGATTATTTATTGGAAATAATTGCAAGAGTAATTGCTATATGGCTCCGGCCTCGACTATGCACTACTGCTGTATGACAAATCATTGCATATATATATACATATACTAAAATTTGATATTCCTTTTTACTATACACGTCTACATGATTGTAGTAAGTAGCCTTAGAGATATTAGAACATGTGTCAGAATTCTGTTCGGAAATCATCAAATCATCGCCAATTATTCCCTATAGCTCAACTGGTGCGCCGCCGAGTATCGGCGATATTGTTGTTCGGTGTTTCATAATGAATTTGTTAATTTGTTAGTTGGAGGTGAGGTGTGACTTGTTTGAATTTGAACCTATTAATTTCCCTTTGTGAATACCCCGCGCATTTTATCAAATCCCGTCCGTCCGGTAACTTCAAATGCTTATTGTCATGAGATTGGATTTAACACTCTAACTACTGTGGAATAAATAAAATTGATTGTGTGCTATTAATTGTAATAATTGCAGGTGATGGAAATCATGATAATTCTATAATAATAAGGGATCCCATACATGTTTTCGGTGCTTCAAAGAATAAATGAATTTTCGAGCTGTACAATTCAATAAACATTCAAACGTCATTACGCTACGCTGGTAAATATCTACTTGTAGTATGCATACATACACACATAAAAAGGCTGAAAGAAAAATGTGAAGGAGACAAATAACGTGGCATTAAAAATAGATTAAAAGCTTTGCTTTCGTTTCTTTAAGCTTCATTCAAATATTTTCTACATGCGTTGATTCAAGTTTACATACTTATACGGAAGGTGCATAAATAAAATATCTAAAACGCAATATAGTCAAAAGGGTAGAGATGTAAAAGGGATCTCATTTTGTGTGTAAAAATCATATTCACACACATACACAAACACACACGCATTATACATTATGGCTGGAATGGGCGCTAATAATTAATTCATAGTTAGAAAATGAAACCTCATCGCTGGTTGTCACACTTTCAGGACTGTCTTTGTACTTTGTATCTTTTACGTTTCACTTTCAACTCTCTCTCTCATTTGCTTGTCGAAAATAACTTATTTTTTTGCATGTTAAGCATAGTCACTTTTTAGCTCCGGGTGTTTACATTTTTTTAAATTTTTTAATAAATTATTGTCGAATAATCATTTATTTTAGGCATTTTTATTATTTAATATTTATTTAGTTTTTAGAATTTAATTTTTTAAATTTTGGGGTTTTTTATCTTTTAATATTTATTTTATTTAATTTTAAACAGTTTAAATAATGTAAGTAAACATAATTAGATTCGATTTATTTCACGATTTTAAAGTGTAACATCGAAATTAAAAGGAATAAGTAGAATCAAAATTAAACTTTGCGAACAAAGGACAGAGGGACAAGTAAGGAAAGGAAAGGCGAGTCAAAATGAATCATAATCTTATAAATATATCTGAATCTATATGCATGCATTTTTATATATGCATTTTTTTATATAGGAAAACAGTATTATTATAATTCACAGCTTTCCCCGTTAACAGACTCAAATGTACTACGCCCGTTTAAAATGCTATAGCTATAAGCACTTATATTGATGAGAAAGTTTGAAGAGTGGAGATAGTCAATAATAAGGTAAAAGGGAGTGCACATGGTAAATGGTTTGGTGAACTGCAAAATTGACTTTATGCTAAATTATTCAAAACAGCTTATATATACAGTCACACACAGATATAGAGCGATAGAGAGAGAGAGAGAGAGCGAGAGACAGACAGAGAAGTAGTAGTAGCAATATAGAAGTAGTTGTGGTATAGATTTATGGAAAATCAAGTCACGAACTTTTCACCAAGAAAAAAGTACGGATTTTCATGGTTCCCGTCTTCATTCAACAACCTCGATTGAGAAGAAACCTCCACATTACATACATTTTTTACCTTCCAATTTAACTATTTTGCCTCCCTCAACCGGTTTTTTCTACTATACGAATTTATAACTTATATGCATACAGTATACATATACATAGTCAGGGTAGTCAACAAGCTCTTTATTCTTTTTTTCCACCTAAATTAGATTGCATTTTTTCCCACCACTTTTCAACCTGATTGATCGCCTATTTTACTAAATTCCATGCAATTACTGGCCCGAGTTATTGTTGAAGGGATTTTCCCAATCTTGCTTTTTTTGCTGCTGGGAATGGAAAAATCTGCGGAAATTATATTTGCTCTGCCATTCCGAAGGCACAAATTGGTAAAGTTTGTATTGCTTCACCGATGACAAAATAAATTCTTGTGCATTTTTGATGGCTTTACCAATAATAGTAAGATAAAACTGGGAGAAGTTTCGAACAATTGCCGGAGCTTTTGCTTCGCTTCGTCGAGGCAAAAATCCCAAATTGACAAAATTCAAAATTCTTTGCCGATGCAAGAATTTTTTTTAAATGGACAAAATTCCTGATTTGTTGCCGATGCAAGAATTAAAAAATTTAAAAATTACTTGCTTTTATATGCTTAAAAATTGGGAGACATGAAAATCCTCGTCGTTTGCTGGGGAATAAAAAGAAAGTAAAAATCGGAGGAGAACTAATAAAAATTCAAATGCAAACGCATTCCTGACCATCGAAAACCTCAATCCGGACATTCACTAACGGATTCAGTCCTCAAGTGGTGCCCGCTGAGTGTTGTGGACGCTGTAGAACATGTGTGGTGATGTGGAGGGAAGGCATGTGAGGATCCGCTGAAGAAGATACTTGGTTTCGTGTGAAGATTCGGTTGTGAGGAAAGGGCATACATAATTTAATGACTCTCTCACTCTCCTACACTCCACTCTTATTGAATACGGCACCGTGTTTAGGTCAAATGTAAACCATAAGCTGATTTACTCTTTCGCTTTACTTAGAATTGCCTCTCCACCTTTCACTCCTGTATGTGTGTACATTGTAGGTATGTACATGACCGCTTTAGGGAACTTTCCCTGTCAACTTCTCTTCATTTGACTCTCAGCTCCCTTCAATTTTTATTCTCATGATTGGTTCATGGAGGATTTCATGCTTTTGCCTTTTGTATACAAGTATTATTTTGTTTGTTATGTGTTCTAAATGTCGATTTTTCCAGTTTACATCCAGATCGTTGTATTTGCATTATTTCATATTGCCCATTTCACTTGCTTCTGCACTCACATTTTCGATTTTTCAATCACATTTTTGTATTAAATTTTCTATTTTATTTTTTATTTGTCTATTTTTTTAAATTTATATTTGTCTATTTTTTTAAATTTATATTTGTCTATTTTTTAAATTTATTATTTTATTTTATTATTTATTTGTGTATTTTTTCAAATTTATTTTTCTGTTTTCTTTCGTATTTGTCTATTTTTTTAAATGTATTTTTAAATTTTCTTACTTATTTGTCTATTTTTTTTTATTTATTTGTTTATCTCTTTAAAACTTATTTTTTAAGTCTATTTGTCAATTAAATTTTTTTTATTTACTTGTCTATTTTTTTAAATTTATTTTCTTGTTTAGTTTTCTGGTTTTGTTTTTTTTTATGTTTTATCTAATATTTCACTGGTGAGAGTGTTCAAAAGGTAAAATTCGTAGTTATCGTGAAATTAAAACCCACATTTATTTTTCAGGTTAAAAATCATACCCAAAAACAAGTTTACAATGAGTGTAATAGACAATTTTTGAAAGATGAGACGATGAAGCTGCGTCTGTACAGAAAAGACGCACCTCGGATAAGCTTTTGCATCGGAACGCCGCGAAGAGACAAACATGGAAGAGGCCGCAGTCAGTAGTGTAGTGTACTACAGATACTAGAACTGGTTGAAGTAATGGGGTAAAGAAAAGATAGGAGGAACGATAGAGTAGGCTGTAAACTGTAAAGGCGTAACTGTTACTCGTATAAGTAACTGTAGCAGAGAAGATAGGATATTACGGAGAAATCGTATTGAAGATTTGAATGGGAATGAGCAGTTATATTAGAGAGGAGGACGATGAGGATGAAGATGGGAACATAGGCATATGATAGCACTTAATCTGGTCCGGAAAACCCGGAGCCCGATATGCGACCCAAGTGAAATTTCAAAATGTCTATGAATAATTCATGAAGCGTCACAGAGAAACTCGTCTATTTGCCATTTAGTTTGTCCTACCACTTCAAATCGAATGCATTTAAAAACCTAAAAAAGAACCGACTACTGCGCCCGCCCTTGGATTACATCATTACACACAGAAGATATAGGTATATGTACATACAATGTACCCTCTATTTCTTCTACATCCACACATGTATAGCAAATATAATTCCACATTATGCAATCTCTAAATGTATACCCCAAGTACACAATCCCTTGAATCTTTGAGCTTTATTATTTTGCTATACACGTGGAGCGCCATTTTCAAAATGAGTGTTTTTTTTCGGAGCAAAGATTTTTTTTGGGACTCAAGATGAATGAAGAGAACACAAACGGAAATTAAACCAATAGCCCCATCAGCATTCTCATCAGCCGCGCTAACAAACAACGTCATCATTTCAAATAACCTTTTAGGGTTATGACCCTTTTAATGGTCCTTGTTCCGCTGCTGCTCGCGGAAAACTTTCGCCAGTAGTTATTGGCTCAGTCTCAAAATTCTATCTTTGGGATCTTGTGAATTTGTAAAAAAAATTTTTTATAACAACATCACAAATAAAATTTTTAAATAATAACTGAATTTTCACAAAACTTTAGCAACTTTTAGTCTCACTAATTATATGCAAATTATTTTCAAGCTTTCGCAACTTTTAGTCTCACTACAATAATTATATTTAAATGATATTTAAATTTTCGCAACTTTTAGTCTCACCAATGAAATGCAAATTTTAAAAACCGCTTTACGAAGGGCTTTAAATTGGGTCTCAATAAAATAATCATGATCTGTCATTTAAAATTTTCATATTTTAAAGTTCTCGAAACTTGAATTTTGACAAAATTTTTTGCTTTTAAAAAATTTGACAATTTAGTAGCTTAATCTGTGACTATGGGCATTGTGATGTACTTCGTGACAAGGATTTTGCTCACAAAGAAAAAATTCTGTTTACTCAAACCACTACCTGGATATTGTACATAACTACAGGAATAATCTGGATGGCAGTCAATAAGTTAGAAATTGAATGAGACTAAGTAAGAGACTGGTATAAAAAGATCATAAGTAGAGAGTTCTTTAAGGGCGAGATATGTAGTGGATTTGTTACCGGAGGAATATGAGGAACAAAAATACGAACACATGTTTTTTCTCCACCTTCCCGCGGCTGGCGTAAGTTGGCCTAGGTTGCGAGCACAATCTGATGAATTTTTTATGCATTCTCAATATTTATCATGGCATGTTTGTCTTGTTTCTCTTTTGTGAATGCCTGCCTAGTGCCTGCCTCTGCTTTTGGTTGGAGTGTATACACATAGGTATATGCGTGGGGGTTAAAACACGTGTATGTATGCGTGTGTTGTGTGTGTTATGAAAGCATCATAGTTCTTGTTCTCAAAAGTGTTCAAAAATTGTGTGTGCGTAGTGGAAAATGCAAGGGAAAAATTCTCGCGATTCTTGGAACGTGCTTGAGATTTTGGGAAACACAGGTTTTCTGCTGCGGTTTCTGTTGTTCTATCTTTAGTAGGTAATCGAATTCCGTTGATGTGCAATAACTCAACAAAGTATAAATTTGTTAGAGATCTCGTGCTTTAAATATTTTTTCATTTGGCAATTAGAGCGCGGCATTTTAAATTTGCATCAAAGTCACCAAGGGTATTTCAAGTGCACTTTTTAAACAAGGATTTTTGAGGCAATATCCTCACCTATATTCGCACTAAAATCTCTGCAGCTCTTTTAAAATTTCGCGCCATACAACTTACATCATAACGACCAATCAGTGTTTTTCCCCGTGCATAGCACGGGCTTAAAGCTAGTTTTAAAACGAAATTCTTAGGTCCTCATTGATTAAATCCAATTCTGAAGGGGTTATTTTTACAACGGGCGCCATTTTTAAAAACAAGAGGTCACAGAGGGTATGCTTATTAATAACAATTCTTAAGGCGCCATTTTGAAAAACTTTTAATGTGGCATTTTAAATAACTAACGTTAAGCCCCTGCTCTGATTGGGGAAAAAACTGATTGGTCGTTATGTTGTATTATGTATAGCGCGAAATTTTAAAAGCTTTACAGATATTTTAGTGCGAATATAGGTGAGGATTATTATTCAGGACACAGTTTTTTAACTAGCATTCTGAACCAAACAAATTTGCATGAGCGGGCGGCAACATTTGAAGGGAAAGTTGGAAAAGAGCAAAATGTTTTGGAAAAGACGAGAGGAGCTTCTCCTGTCGGAGACAGTGGTGGATAGGCCGAAGAATAAAAGTGAGTTAAATTGAGGAGAATGATGTCGGTGTTTTTGTGATGAGGCACAATATAGAAAATCCCACCGACCGATTTGACAAGCAAAGAGATTAGCTCCGAAGTGTAGTTTGATGGTGCCAATCTAGCAGGAGTTGCATTAACTTGTTATCAAAATCAAATTAGCCCCTTGTACATGAATTTCCCATGGTATTCCCTCCATTATTCCCAATACATATACTTATACACTTGTATAGATATGTTGGTTGCACTTTAGTCCGCTTTTGGACTTAAATAAAGATACTGGAGAAGAAGAGGCCAGCGGTTATTTGGCTTGCGTCTCTATGTATAATACATTTTTCCTGGGGTATGCACATATAGTCAAGTATGCATAAAAGCAGTAGATATATTTATATATGTGTATAATACTTAATATATATATATATATGTATATGTACAAGAGATAGATTTTAGGAGCGAGACAGCCGACATGTTCTGATTTGTTGAGAGTGATTCGGGAGTCGGGTCTCTCCAGCCGTCCGTTCACTGTCACATCAGCCCTTTTCCCATCCTTCTATTCATTCCTAAAATAATCCTCACGTAATCATATCTTCACTCTTGTTACGGCAATAATTATTCACAATCTATAAGGTCCCACACCATTCTGCATAATCCTTGCCATGGGAGGTACATACAGACGGGCCTAAGGATGGGATGGTGTGCGCGACAGTCTATTATTATCACACTTGACAGGGGATCGCCCCTGTCTCCCGCATATTCTCACACTAATTATCAATTACATCTTCATCATAGACCTGCTACTATACTCTACTACTATCATGTTCCTCTGAGCGGCCGTCAGAATGACGACAAATAAAAATTATAATTCGATTACCACTGAACAAATACGCTATAAGTTTGCTATTTTGTTTTTGTTTAGCAACATTTTCTTCTGCCGCTTTCACTATTTTCCGCAATTTATACTACAGAATTGATATTTTAATTCCGACAACTCCTGCACACATTTAAATAAATTACTTATTTATTTAAATTTTATTATTCACAACATGAAGAAAGTAATAAAATAAAATTAAAAAAATAACAGGAATAAGAAATAAATAAAATAATTCTAATAATACAAATTAAAATTAATAAAAATAACAGGAATAAATAAAATAATTCTAATAATACAAATTCAAATTAATACAAAATAATATTTATAATATTAAAATTCGTAAAAACCAAGGGCCTCAAACTGTCGCCCATGAGCCTCTTCCCATTTACGCTCCATTGAAAAATCCATCCGCACCAATATTCAAGTCCCAAACTCCCCACAAAAACAGCGGTAAATTTAAAAGCACTGAAGTAATGAATGTAAATTAAATTGGGAATGAATTGAGAAGCCTATATGAGGAAATTATTGAGTAAAAAAGTAAAAAAAAAAAAAAAAAAGAGAAAACAAAATAACAAGAAGAGTCAGAGGCGGTGGAGATGAGAGTATAAACAACGAAAACGATGGGACAACCACTACGGGAAGTTTTCAGGGTATGTGCGGGGCCCTGTGAGTAGTAATAGACTATGGGGATATACTCTATAGAGCTATTTTCAGAGGGAGTGAGAGATCCAGCAAGGGAATCTCCAGGGAGTCAAATTATATGGAGTGAGTGAGAGTGGGAGAGAGAGAGAAAGAGGAAAGAGTCAGGCTCTTCCCTCCCTCTAAATAGGATGAGGTTCGGAATAATTACGGAAATCGGTAATAAATCAAATGGCTTAGTGGCTCCCATATGATCTGTCGTGCTTTTCACAACATCTTGTAACACCATAATAATAATACAATGTATTTACTAAATGGGGAGGGACGCAACGGTTGCTTTCTCCCTCCAAATTTCACAAGCCTCCAGTCTCTCTCCATTTGTACAAGCAAATAGCACGCTGCGTAACGTAAAACAGTGTGAGTATATGTACACTGTAATGCATATGTTTATATATGCATGTCGTATGTTTATATATGTCATATATTTTTATGTGAGTCTTTGGAAATTGGATACACCATGAGATTTATGTATAGGAAAATATAAAAGGGCACAACAACATTTCGGGAATTCTAGGATATACATATGTACACAATAGAAAAACATTTCCAATGCAGCCACAAGAGCGGGGCATGGGCAGCAACCAATATGTTCATGGCCCATTGAGTTTAGTCAAAACAAATGAGAAAATGATGAAGCCCGCTCGTCTGTCCTATTTTAATCCCTTCCATATTATCCTCATTTCGTACAAATAACACGAATTTACAGTGTGGAGCCCTTTTCCCATTTATTGCAAAAGAGTCTCTTTACTCCACGTTTCCTTTCTGTTTGTTTTCACAATTATTTTTGCAGTATTTTATTTATTCATTCACTTCTTTAGAATCCCAATTTTTGTTGCGATTTTAAAAAAATCTCTGTTTTAATTTAGAAAGTTGTGTGTTATATTTATTCAGTAACTAATTAGTGCGCGTTAATCGTTAATTTGTGTTCTATTTTTAATAATTATTACTGGGTGTAAATATGTAGTCGTTTATTTATTTTGCAGCGTGAAACACACAAATAAAAGGTTTATTTATGTTTACAATCATTTTAATTGGTTTGCATTATCGATTTTTTGTTCCCGCCTTTTTATCACTGTACACAAAAACTTGGAAGCTTGCAAAGCTTGAAAAACCACTCAAAACCTGCTATGGAAAATTTTAAGAACAATATGGCCTCAAGTTTTTTCTTTGCAAAAATGCATTGTAAAATTAATATTTAAATATCAAAATAGCAAATAATTGATTCCAGAAAATAAGCACTTAATTTAGATTTTAAAATTTGTATGGTTGATAACAATTGTAAAAAAAATTGGACAAGTATTTTAATAAAAAGCGTAAAAACATAAAAAAAGAATATAGGAAAACAAAAATAGTCATCTCAGTTTTGTGGACTAAAAAATATAGTCGATATCATTCCTGTCCCTTATCCTGACTGTTTAACGATCGTGTTTTAGCTTTAGACATAGGGAGGGAGAAAAAAAGAAAATCTTTCCTCCCTTTTTTACAACGTAATTTTTCTGTAATATGTACATATTGTGTACATTGTAGTACCTCCGAACCAAATCCAGTCGATACTCCAGTAATCCAATCTACTCCAAATAGGATCTCCATAAGCTGCAGCATTTGCTTCCTGTCAACCTCGCTTTGCTCATGGTTTTTTCTTCTCTATTTTCTACGATACATACCTCGTTTTTTACAGCGCTAAAATGCACTTCTGGCTGTTAAATCTAGTAGCTTAAAATCCTAACTTGTAACTTATATTACAAGAAACTTGTATTCCTCTTTTGATTTTTAATACTTTAGAAATCCCCAGTAGCTCCCAACTGATCGCATTACAAAAAATAGAATTTAAATTTGTTGTAATTTAAAAAATTGTTATTGAATTATGTATCTCTCCATTTACAAGACAATAATTACCATCAAATAGTTAGTTATAGAGATATACATGTAAGTAATGACAAACTATTGTTCTCATGACAAATAACATTCTGGAGGCATTCCGAATTTCAAGAAGCTTTTACTAATCGTAAGAACTTCTTATTCTCTGTACAGTAGCGAATAATATTTAGGGAAAATCCACAATAGAGGACATAGTACAGGGGCCGTGCAACTACAAATATGTGTAACGTAACCATGTGTAGTAATAGTATGTTGTATAATAATGACATTACTGCATTGGAATTTCACATTAGAATTCCAGCCTGGTAGACTAATAACTTGAATACATGTATGTCATGTATGTATTTGTATTTTTGTGTATGTAATAATACAACATTGTAATCCCATCGTCGCTGACAAGACAAAAGTAACTATCTCAGGCGAAGCTAAATCAGAAGTACTATACTAAAGTTTCCGATTATAAAGTTTGAAATACAAAAGTATAACTTGGTATTCACCATTGCAAAGACACATGCTGGAGGTACTGGAAATTTTTCCCTTATTACAACATGCAAGCCTCTGCAATTTCCCAGCAGCACCAGCAAGATTTTGCTTGCTTTAAATAAACGCCTTAGTAATGTCAATGTATGACAAATATGGTATTTGCTTTTAAACGAAAGTGTTTTTTGCACCAAATATTTGGGAAATATCTTGTAACCGTAAATTCTTGCGATGGAACAACTGTGTAGATAGTTATATTTGCTTCTTCAACGACGACAGGTAAGCTGGTACATACCTTTGTACTTGAATTAAATACCTATATATATGTATATGTAGCATATGTGCTATATATTAGGCTATATGTGAAGCATGGGCCATAAGTTAAGTATGGGTTATATGTTAAGTATGTATACTATAGACATACAGCTATGCAGTATATACTTATTATAGATACTACAATCCATACGCTATACTATATACAGTATACATATAAGATATACATATACTATAAAATATATTATACACGTACATAACATATACGCCGTGTGCCATTAACTTGGTTTTTATATGACCACAGAATTGGCGGAAAGGAGGAGGAGAAGAAGGCGGCTGGTGGAGATACAGGAGAGAGACATAAGGAGGGAAAAATGAGTGTTTTTCCAAAGTAGATTGCTTGTAGGATGAAACATGGTGTAATTCTATTGTTACATTCTCCGCTGGTTGTGTGTGTGTGTGTGTTGTGTGTCTGCCTTAGAAATGGAATGATTAGGCAGTTGAGGTATTGTGCAAGGAGAGAAAGGGATCTGTGGAAACCATTGTGTAGAATGAATATGGTTTCTGCAAGCAGGAAATAATGGTGGTGGGGATGGCTTCGGCCGTTTTTCTCCAGCATTTCTCCCACAACTGCTGGTCTTGGCAGTCGTTCGGAAGGCATAAGAGTCTCTCTCTCTCTCTTTTACTCTCTCTCTCTCTCTTATTTGAGAGAGAGAAGAGCGAGAGTATAATACAAGGGAGGATGGATATATCCTCGGGAAAAAGAGATGAGAAAATTAGAGTCAAAGTATGGTAGGCGACTATAAAACGAGGTAAAGTTATAGACTCTCTTGATGTTGCTCTTATGGTCCCTCCTGGGCTTAATTTTGAGGGAAATAGTCTGATGTGGAGGAAACAGTATTGGGAAGCCAAAATGATCCTTTGAAATTTCTCCCATGACTAGAAAAGTCACGAAAACCATAAAATGCGCGTAAAATTCCACACACACACACATTCGTATCCCTTGCCTTGGAGGTACATACTGTCCACATACATTTACACGGGGCTCTTATACTATACGGAGGCAGAAATACAAAACATACGAACATGCACAGGGGTTCACATGCTAGAACATACGGAGATCATATACTCAAACGGAGGAAGATCACATACACAAAAGCTCAAGAACTTACATACTGAAGATGCTAGAGATCACATACTAAAACACATAGGAAGATCACATACAAAAGCACGAGAACTTACGAAGATCACATACTAAAACGGAGGAAGATCCCATACAAAGACACAAGAACGTGCATAGATAGAAAAATGACAGCTTTCTTCCCACAGCATTTTTTCTTCTCTTTCTCTCTAATCTTTGATCACTTCATCCATCTACACAAGTCGCTTCTCATCAGATGATGAAGGATCTTATTATTTTTATTACCTAGCACCGTCTTATTATTGTTTCTGGATTTTCTCGCTTTCTCCGGAGAGGCTTCTGTGCGGACTCTTACCTATTTTTTCAAAGATTTCTGCGTTTGTAAAAAAAAATTTCGCATTGATTCTCTATTTTAGTGCAAAATTCGTTGTTCTACACGCTATATTTGAATTTTAGGGGAAATTTTATTTATATTTTATTGCAGCTTTGTATTCTTTGTTTGTATGTTTATTTTTCTTATTTTTCATTTAATAGTATTCATATTCATTTTTTGTAAGATTGTTTTATTTGATTTTATTTTTCAAATATTTGTTTCAATACTTGCTTAAAAAAATCTATTTTGCAATATTGTTTTCAATTTAATCAATAATTTGGATACATTTTAAAAATTTAATGCCAGTTTCTCTTTGATTAAAATTATTTTGTACATTAGAAATACTTTATAAAACTCATCAATCTATTCTTAAAGCCGGCGGAAATTCACACGGCTTCAAACTGCAAATTTCCACAGTCTAAAAGCAACAAAAGCAAAATGGTTGACAAAAAAGTGGCAAAGAAGGTTGTTGACGAAAGAGGGAAAAGAAAAAGTTGGGCGGGAAAGCGGAAGCGATGAAAGTGGAACTTGACCTATGTCAAGTAAAAGATGCTGTAGTTGTATAAGGGAGACGCTGGGATAAATATATTTATAAATTTATATACGCATGGATGTGTGTGTGTGTGTGTGATAGGACGGGGGAGCATATGTGAAACCAGTTAATTTTAAATGTTGACGGGTTCGGTTGAGGAAGGTGTGGGGATTTAGTGTGGCAGTTAGTCCATTGGGAGGGAAAGCGGCTCGTCATCAAACATGCATGTGACCATGTTTAATGTAAATAGTCAAGACATACATGAGACATGAAATTTTCAGCAAGAATGAATAATGACAGACGGGGACGAGAAGGACAAGACGAGCCCGCCAAGAGAGATGTGTCGACGACAACCGTAAAAACTTCTCACACTCTGCAAAACCAGTCATCTCACACACATATTACATATATGGGGATCCAACCTTGAAATCCATGTGAAAACTTGGGAGTCGCGAGCCTCAAACATTGAATCAACAACGGCGGCAAAGGAATTTCATCACTTCTATATTTAATACATATAATAATCTTATAGTTTCTTTCAAATTTAATTTGCCGCCACATCCGCTCCTACTATTAATTTTACTATTTAAAGACTTTTACTATTTTGAAAATATTCAGGTGTGAAAATAAAATAAGAAACTAGTGTTTCGAGCAAAGTAAATAGAAATTGATACATTTTATAAAACATATTTTAAAAAAGAATTAGTTTAAAAAAATTAATTAAAAATTATGTAAAACATAAAAAATTTAATTTAAATTCTGTAAAAGACTATAAAAGAAAATAAATTAATTGAGAAAATAAGAAAGTGCACAAACATTTTCTAAATCGGCACGACAGAAAGTAATGTGTGTGGATAGGAATGGTGTGGTACGGGACGACGACACACACAAGTGTGTAAAATAATAGTGAAATTCCCCATTTCCCCTCAAATCGCTCCAACTACTTTTCATTATAATAATAGACAAGCGTAATTTCTAGATAAAGTCCTTAACGAACATCTAATTAACTCAGCACATCCCTGCTTTGGATACCCCGAGCTAACCCAATAATATAGGCAACAAGGGATACTTTTTCATCCTCTTCGCCTCTCCTGCTCCTTCTCCTCTTTTTCCCACTCCTTTTCATCCTCCTGTCTTCGCTCTTATTAACAACCTCCTTCCGTCCTCCCTGTGTATACATATAACTTTGTCTTTCCATGCATTGTAATCTTATAGCCTCCTTCTCCTTTCCATTCCTCTACTTTTTCTTCTTTCTATAGACAGCGGAAGCTATACTCATACTATAGCTATGTATTTGAGTAATATGTACTAGTATGAGTGTAATACATATAACATGCGTAAGAATTCCGTCCTCCCACACACTTGACTATCAATTCATCCGCCCGTCCTCATTAACGAACTCCCTTTTGCTCTCCTTCACCAGCCACAGCAGCAGCTTTCTCCATTGAAGTATTACGGACCTACAAGATCCAGCACTACACACAAGCACAGGGATATACTCCTCTATAAAGGTAATCATGCTTAATTTATCTTCTTTTTTCCATCCCTTCATTTCCCTTATCTCTTTAGTAGTCTGACTCCCGCAATTAACTCCGGACGTAAAGCTTTGTCTGGGGGAGGAACTGCCATTCATCTTGGCTTGGCTTCGCAATGCTATGGGGTTTACTATTTGTGGCTCTTGCAGGTGAGTTTCTTGCTAAATTTATAGGTTTGGTGCTTTTAAATCGCTTTTAGCTAAATTTAACTCTTCTTCCACATATTTTTAGCTAAATGAAATTAATTTTTGTATTTTTCACACTAGTTTTGCTATGTTTCCGTACATTTTGTAAGCTATTTATCTTTGTCTTGGCTTTATTTTAAGATTTGTGAGCTTCTCTTCTACATTTTGACTTCATTTGAAGTTAACCTGTGTTGCTTTAAGTTAGTTTGACTTGTTTTAACTAACGTTTTAGTTAATTTGAGTTCTTTTAACTACATTTCTAGTTAATTTGAGTACTTTCAACTACATTTTTAGTTAATTTGAGTTCTTTTAACTACATTTTTAGTTAATTTGAGTATTTTCAACTACAGTTTTAGTAAATTTGAGTTCTTTTACCTGCATTTTTAGTTAGCTTAAGTTTCATTTTATATAGTTTTAGTTGCTTCAACATGTTTTTAGTGCATGTTAAGACAGTTTTGAGTTGTTTTTTCCTTTTTTGAAGTTAGTAGTATTCCTCACTTTTAACATAGTTTTGATCTGTTCTATTATCAGTTTAAAGCAATTTGCAGCTATTTTATTATAATTCTTGGTGTTTTTTTGTATTTTTAGTTAGTTTTTGTGGCTTTTATATATATTTAATTCATTTATAATGTTGGTTTAACATGTTTTCAGCAAAATAACCACATTTCTGCTACCAATTTTGCCAAATTTTGATCGAATATTAGAAAAAATAAATGTCCTTGAGCTTCTTTACCGAAAAATCGGTAATGAAGTTCATATAAAATGCACTACAAAGTCGGTATAATGATGTAAAAATGATTTAGAGCTCTAAATGATTTCGAACCTCTTACTACAATGTACAATGGATGCCTTAGATGAACGATTTGTACTCCCGAGCACATGAAAATACGGAATTGTGCTGCTTAAATTAAATTGTGTGTATTAAATTTAAAGTAAAATGCAGTAAAGTATATATAGAGATATATGACTTAAAGGTTAATTTAACTTACAGAGGTGATTTAAACGATGACTAACATAGCTTACCGTAGGATTGACACATCTCCTCATCGGGTCCGGACCCCGGTAGGTCGGTGAGTATCGTCCAGGGAAACAGCTTCCAGGGGCAGAGATGGAGGAGCCCAAGGGCTTACCGTTCATCACTTTATCTGTCGAGTACATTGCCACGGCGGTTGGGTAATAGGATGGGGCGCTGGGTGCCCCGCCTGATTTGAGACACAACAAATGATCAAGGAATTCTCGTCAATTAGACCAAAGCATATCTTCTCAGCGGAAGAAGAAGTACATAGGAGTGATTTTTTTTAGAAAACAAAATATTCCAGAATTATTAGAGATTGTTTTTCTTTGCGGCTATTTTGTACGGGGTATACTTTTGTGGTTATCGGGATAATTATTCTTTGGGATTATTCTTTAGTAAAATAAGAATAATAGATTAAGGAAGCTGAAGATGAAGAAAATAAGATTGTAATTTTATCAACGATTTTGATTTGTTTCTGATTTTGATTTTAAGGCCAATGATTTTTTTTTATTTTACGATCAGCGACTTCCGGTTTTTGATTTTAGGGTCAATGGCTTCCTCTTTTTGATTTTAGGATCAATGCCTTTCTCTTTTTGATTTTAAGGTCAATGGCTTTCTATTTTTAATGGTTGATTTGTTTAAACAAAAGTATATTCAGGGTCAAAGCTGAGAGTGTCAAGGAGTTGTCGAAAGTATTTACGGACAACGTTGGAGGGATAATTAAACAACGGAAGTAACAATATTATAAGAGCGGGATTATAATTGGATGAGCAAAAGTTTATGAACGATTAGCATATGGAAGAAGAACAGTCTCGAAGGCAAGTGTGGAAAAGCAAACCTCGATGCATCATTGCCACTTCCGTCTTTAGATTGGGACAATATCCTCTCTGGTGAAATCCTATTTTAAAGCCTTTTCTTCTTATTTCCCCCCTCTGTAAGTTCCTTCTTTCTTTTTCTTTCTCCTTTCTGTCTGTCTTTTTAAACACAAGAATGAGGTTCAATTTGGATCATTTTCCTTAATTATTTCCTTCCATTCAACTGTTCGATTGTTTGGGATTCAGCTGTTCAATTGTTTAGGATTTAACTAATCAATCATTTAGGAACCAACTGGTCAATTGTTAGGATATTGATCAACCGTTTTGGGTCGGTTAATTTTTTTCATAAATGTTTTAAGGGCCGAATTTTTCAACGCTCTATGTGCGTTTTAAAGAACGTTATATTTGACAATTTTTAATTGTTAGTCAACTATTTGCATCAATTTTAAGTACAACTTGTATCAATTATTTAAATTGTTTTTTAACAATTTGCATAGACTTTTGAAGGATTTACAAAACGCGAAATTTGATTTTGTGGAATTTGCGACAATTTTTGCATTGCGATTTTGAATTTTTGTATTCTTTGGAATCAAAGTTTGTGTTTATATGCAAAACAATCTGCAAAACGTTTCGTGTCTATAAATTTCGCATGCAATTTCCATGCATCATGGTAAATCCCAACTATACTGAAGTGGTTAGGAATATTGTAAATATATAGTTCTTATAATTTAAAAAAATGACTTTAATTATGTCCCATGATAGTTTTTGAACAACTTTTGAACTTGGAAATGTCTTCCCACTAAATCTGAAATAGTTTTCCTTTTATCTGTCTGTTTGTTTTTGTCTGTCAAAATTCTTTTCTCAAATGAAAGAATCTTACCAAACACAAAAATCTGTCTACACTTGCATATAAATTTATAGTTTGTGTGTTCACTTCACTCCTATATACCCAGACAGCTGGGATGGGATTCCAAGAGTTTGGAGGAGATATGATCTGTCACTATCAATAATTCCTCTCCGCGGATTTAATTTGGGATTTCTGTATAACATACATATGGGCTTGCTTGGTTTTTTGCGGTTTTTTTATTGCAGCAGCGGTAAACTTCCAGTCATCGATCTCATCGGTGCGATAATGCAAGAATAAATATATGTTCAAAACACCATGCGTAAATGCATAAAATTGGTAAGTTTATATATTCCGATGCGTTGGGGCCGATGTGCCGATGCGAAGTGCGAGAGGGAGACTCACACATACATAAATATAAGTATAGAGAGAGAGAGATAGAGGAAGTATAGGAAGTAAGTAAATTATTTTTGCGCGGTGAATTTTAAATTCCCCTCTCAGGAATGCTTCTTTTTAGAGTCTTTGTCTACTCAGGGCCAAGCAAGCGGGAACTGCCGGAAGGAACACTCATGTGCTGCGAATTTTGTCTCTAATTTCAACAATGGATCCCGCAATTTTTTTTATTAGTCTCTTCACATGCTTCTTCTTTAAATGGTGGGTTCGGAATTTTCCAGAATCAATTCAACTATCTTGGGTCTTCATCTTGTAAGTCTTCTATTTAGTTTTTAAAATTCCTCAGATATTCCAAAAAGCCTATTTTGGCGAACTTTTTAATAAAATCGTATTTTGTAATTTCTATCCAGGAAATTCTGCAGATGAAGAAATCTGTTTTAATTTAATTTGAAATTCAACCTTAGTGTCCAATATGACCGCATGTACAGGAATTTTTAAATTGTTTATATTAAATCAAGTTTATGGGAAGGTCAAAGGTATAGGTTATTTTTGCAATAATAATACCAACAATCAGCTACTTATTTACGAAGCACAGTAATTTTGAAGCACTGTTAATTATGTTGTGATTTTCAGGTTGTTTTCGTTTGGGAAGCTACAAGTGTGATTTCTTGAGAAATTTGTTATATCAAGTTGTTTTTTAGTTTTTAATTTTCCGGTTTTGTATTCAAGGTCTTGCAACAGCTGATGATGAGTTGGTGGTCATTACAGATCTCAAAGAACTTCAAGAAGATCGAGAATGGGTTGTTTATTAGAAGATTTCGTTCGAGTCGTTCATTACAAGAACCAAAAGATGATCCTTAGAGCCTGACTGAACTGACTCAAAAGTTGTCTTCAAACTATTACAGTTAGTTGTTCTGGAAGAATTATCGTCAGGATAATTAGTTGCTCTCGGTTTCGTTTGGAAACGGTTTTAAATTTTTGGTACTCTTTATTGCTTTGGAATTAACTGCTTGTAATTTTTGAAGTTAATTTTAATTTTTTCTTCCTTTCAAAAATGTAATTATTTTTTTTTTCAGAAAACTTAATTTCCAAAGATGTCGTTCGTTTATTTGCAGAAGAAGCTAATAGTTGTTAGCAATTCACAGGGTGAACAGATGAGGAAGAGAGTTGGGTTGTGAGTTGATGCGGGACGGATGAAGAGTTGGTGGGATGAAGAGAGTAACGTTGTTTGGAAACTCAACGTGGTCACACATGGACAGGAAAGCTGTAGCTTGGAGGATGACTGGTTGCACCTACGGAGGAAGATTCTTGACTGCAGTAAGCCTTGCAGAAACCCACCGGTCTTTATATTATAGCCGCTCGACGGATCGGCACGGAGTAGCCAGCATTTTAGGTATGTTCCAGTGTCGGATGTGACTATCGTTGTGTGTGTGTGTGTGTGTGTGTGTAAAAGAGTTGAGTGAGTGTGTGTTTTCGTGAATGTGTGTGTGTACCTAATATATATGTGGATGTGTTTTGGTGTGAGTGGTATGCAAGGGTTTTCACCTTAAACAAGCATGAGGAGTAGCAGTCGCACTACCCTATACTATATAACAAGCAAATAATATTGTAAGTTCTGTGCTCTGTCGGTTTGTCTGTAAGTGTGTGTGTGTGAGTTTGGTTCGTTTATAATATACTAAAAAGTAAGTCCGGGAGAATTCCCATGCTTTGAAAATAACGTGCTTTCTGGATCCCTTTCAGTTCCAACCAACCGGTAGATATATCTAGAGCTCGGCGATGATGGTGAGAATACGGTCTTGTTGGGTTCTCGGTGGTGTGTAGTGCGAGACGGAGGATAGGATTGCGACAGTATGGGAAACAGGGACGAGGTTAAACAACGCTATAGAGGAAGGAAGGCTAGGCAGCCGTATACGGAGTCAAACCCATCCGTTCACTTTCCTTGTCCATATTTTGCCGAGAATTCTCTCCAATCCACCTGTTTTATCCGTCCTCTCGGCGCAGGCCAAGTCTCCGAACCGAGTGAGCGGAGTAGAGCCACCCCTCCGCCCAAAAACTCCGCCATTTCCTCCCGAAATTCCGACCAGAGCACAGGATCTCCTCCTTCCTCTCGGCTCATGCCGATCTACATACTGTTTATATACATATATATAAGTATGTACGTGTATGTGTGTCGTACTTACAGCTCCTTCTCCTGTATCTAAAACATACCTACACACACACACTACACCGCACTATATTTATACCTTTTCCTATGTCTACAGTACTATTAAAACACTATCTTACAACTGTTTTGTACAGTATGCATCAGCCTCAGACAACCTGGAGTCTTCTTAAGTCTCTTTTTAGCTTTGCCTGTCCGGTGTATATATGCTATGTACAGATAGTATATATTTATACTATCTATAAATATATTGTTTTATTCCTTTTCCTATATACTGTATATACTTATTCTTTCTTTCTTATTCCTACTTATTACGTGTGTGTGTGCCGATATATAATCTCTTGTATTTTCTTAAAGCGCTATTATGACAGTTTATATCTGATGCCTTCATGCTTGGAAAGCTTCGGTGATACTCTCCTATAGTATGTACAAGCTACTGTCTATATGTAATAATGCATATATATTAGCGAAAAAGACAGTTTTTGTTTGCGACAATCGCTAAAAGTTCCGCTTATTTATCTCCCGATTTTATTCCCCTTATCTTGTTCTCCTACATGCTCTTCCAAGCAACAATTTACTTTCCATCGTTATCTTTTGCGAAGGACGTGGGTTCTTATCCCGATACAACTGCATTTGTTCATACTTTCTGATCTAATTTTAGCATTTTTTGTAAATTCGAGTATTGCAGTATTTTGTAAATAATTTTAGTGTTTTTTTGTAGTTTAAGTATTTATTTTGTTGAACTGCGGTATTTTTTTTAATTTCAGTGTTTTTTTAATATTTTAAGTAGGTATCTATTTTGTTGAACTGTAGTATTTTTTTAATTTCAGTGTTTTTTTTATAATTTATTCAAGTATATACTTCATTGTATTATGTATTTGTTTTTAATTTAAGTGTTTTTATAATTGATCCAAGTATTTTTAATTTTGAACTTTAGTATTTTTTGAAATAATTTTAGAATTTTAAAAATGATTAAATTGTTTTTATAATTTTGGTCTAAAATCTTTTTGTTGTTAAATTTGCATATGAGTGTTAGAACATTTTAATTTCAAATATAAAAATTTTACGAGAATTTTGACATTTAAATATATTCATTTTTTAGTGTTAGAGTATTCCAGAATCTTTGAAAAAGTGCTGAATATAAAACTTTCAGTGTTTATTTAACCAGACCATAGGATTTATCATATATAGATTATTGTTGTAGTATTAGAAAATGAGCGTAATACAGTTATGATTAGTGTTCTCCCCTGAATGAAAGCTGAAGGCTTATCTCTTTAAAAAAATCAGGAAAACACAGTGATTATATCCGCAGATATAGCATAAGCCTGATTTGCAGGAGGGTGCATAATAGAGTATGTGGAGTTCATATGATAAGGACAATATTTTGACACTTGAAATGATATTATTGTGTCTAATTCCTGGATTTTGTTTGTTCCCTTGTGATGATGTAGGTGATATGTATACAGGCAGTCTTGTGGGATGTGTAAAGGGAGAAAAGAGCAGTTGTGGAAGGTGATAATAGACTCAAAGCCGACTGTCCTACCAGTCCGTCCGTATGTGTGTGTGTACATAATGGAGTGAACATATTGCTTATATGTAAAGTTATGAACTACAGCTATAACTATATAATACATGTACTACATATATGGTTGTGTAAAATACATTTTTTTATAATAAAAAGTATATAGTGTAATATCTGTGTACATACATTGTAGAAATTTCTAACATTATGTATGATCATTGCTGTTTACTACATGGCAAGGCAGGAGGACTATAAAGAAGAACAGCGGATGAGAGAGAAACATAATAAAAGAGTGGACGTTTTTCAATTGCAACACCATTGAAAAGTACAATTTCACAGTCATAAGCCATTGATTGTGGCTGACAGTCGCTTCATAAAATTATCGGAGGATAAAGCGCTGGCTGCTGTATATATAAGTATAACATACTATACTGTACTCAAAATATGTTTATATTGTATGTATGTATTGAAGCTATGTATACCTTTGTGTGTATTATATGTAGCACTTATTTTCTCCATCTCGTCCCTTTCCCGATTCGAACGCTCCGATCCGGACTCCTGTAATGTAATGCTCTCCTGTCCTCTGGGAACCCGCCTGCCCTTTTCTCATGTGTGCATATGTGTACAGTTCTATATATTATTTTTTATTTCACTCACAATCCATTCGCTCTTTTATTTCTTGATTGACAAAGGAGCCGAACTTACCAATGCCACAGTCGGAAATGCATACAATGCCCAACGTTTATTTTTGTGCGTTTATCCCTGCAATGTTAGCGGTACACTCACACAGAGGATTCGAAATCCTTCAACTTGACTTCTGTGACAGCGACAGTCAAAAATAAAAAAAATAAACAAAATCAAATTTTAAACGGGATACAAAATAGCATTTAAATCATGTATAATAAATAAAATAAAAAATTAGATTTATACAAATAGATTCAAGAAAGAAATCTATGTAAGTATAGATGCAGAAATAAAATTTCGGTAAGTAGATTCAAAAATTATATTCATATAAATTACATATTATATTTCTGCAATATTTTTAAAATAATTTCCCAAGCAATATCAGTTTACAGTGAAAACATATTGTGAGTAGACGTTTATTGTTGCAATAATATTTACAATGCAGGACAAAAAAAACAAAAAGAAAATTCTATTATATGAAATAAACGCTTGACTGCACAGGGGACTTTCGTATTGTTCCCTGGAAATTTTAGCGGAGCCAAAGAGTAAAAAAAATACCCGCGATAATAATTGTCACAGTCAGGAGCACACATTCTGTCTATTATATGTTGTTCCAATGGCGCTATATATACAAAGAATTATCTATACACTATCTCATCCTCATCTGCCTTTTATTGTGCTGGGCAAAAACAAAAAAGTAAACTGATGTGTCGAGTGTGACAACAAGTGACAATAGCGTTTTTCAACGTGATATTTATGTATTTATCTACTATTTATAGTGTATTTGTTATAATTTTATGCACTTATATGATAATAGTCTACATGACCTATGGAGATTTTATGTTTTAACGAACATTTGATGCATTTTTTAAGTATATAGTAAATAGTAAATAATGAAATATAGTAGTAAATTCAAAAGTAATACAAATGTGCTAAAAATTTGCAAATAAATTGAAAAAAAAAATCAATGTTATTTTTCTGGATTAAATCAAATTCCTTAACAATAAAAAGCAAATATAAGACGCTGCAATAGGAATAAATACAATAATGTATTCTCCATGATAATACATGTTAGTAAAAGCGGATTGACAGGCTAGAGGAGTGAAATGGAGGAGTGAAGATTAATTTGACAAACAACCAGGGAGACAGTAATGATAATGAGAATAATAAAACCTCTCTTCCAGCATGTCCAAATAATGTGGAAACAAGGATCGGGGAGGATGGGGAATTCTACCGAGAAATATATATATATACAGTAGGTAATCATAATACGGTGTCATAAAATAATACATTAGAGATCTCACTATACTTATATAGGGAAATAATGCTTAAACGGGGTAATACAATACAAATATATACATAACATATATAGTATAAATGTACTATAGGGAGTATGTATATACCGAGATATATTATGTATACATGTGTAGGTAATCTATATATACATAATATGTATAAAAGACCTGACAAGTAAACAGAGTTCATTGATTCATGGATGGTTGGATAGGACCAAAAGGGTGGATTTTCTAGTCTGTTCCATATGGATACAAAATAAAAGCCCTTATGTTGTCCTACAACAATAGCACCCTCCATCCCTCTCCACTTCTCCTTAACAGATGTATTTCATTCAGCTCAACCACTTCACAATAGTGTACGGTGGCAATGTATAGGAAGGTCCCCGTCGTCTATGGAGCCCGCCTGCATGTAGGCATATAGTATATATACACTATACATATGGGTATGCGTATCGGGATGCTAAATTCACCGGCAGTCCCGCACGCTATAATAATTCTGGCTTTTGTGCACGTAATGATCAACAAACTTAAATTCTTATTACATACCTTGTATGGCTTTAGATGAATGACGATTAATGAATAAAAATGCCACACTCACGCTTTTTAATATAGCGAAGATCGTTGTGAAAAAATTCGGAATCTTGCCGTTGGAATTGTGATCGATGTTTCAATTTTTCAAATCGCGTTTTTTTTGGAAAAATGTGTATTTTCTGCTAATTTTGAAATTCAAAAACAAATTTTTACCTTTTGAACTAAACTTTTCAAATTAAAAAAAAATCCCGAATTTTTGTGCCCAAGTTCCTTTTGAACGTTCCAAAACAATATGTTTGTGCTAAATTGACATTCGACATTTCCATAAAAATTATCCAATTTTTTAATTAAGTTTTCCCTCATTATTTTAAATTTCTTGAAATTTGTGTTGAATTTCTTCTAGAAATTTTGTTACGAATTTAAAAAAATATATACCCAAATTTAATGTTTTTAATTTTTAAATTAAATTACATGATTTCATTTTTAATTATTTAATTTTTGTTAATAATAATAAATAATTACGTTTTGAATGTTTCAATTAAAATTTGATACAAATTTCGGCCCTTACATTTTTTCGGATTTGCTGTGAAAATTTGTGAATTTAGTTCTGTAGAATGTTACTAGCTATACACACTGTACATACACACTATACAAACTATAGAATGTTATTGTGTGGAAATGCCTGCAGAAGCCGAAAAACCTAAGAATGGCGTCGGTAAAAAGTCGTGGAATCGTCTGAGCTGGACTAATTCTCCTGACCAAAGTGGCGGTGACGGGTGGAAGGGAAGTAAAAAGAGCGAAAATCGGGAAAAATTAAACACTTGCACCCTTTACGGCACTTCAGCCCCGGCATTAGGATAAATTAGTTAGTGTAAGTGCTGAATCAATTATCCATGTTATATGGAGGAGGATATGGAGGCCGCGGAGCCGGGAGGGCAAGTGTAAAAAAACTAGTAGGAGGTATGAAAAAATTAGGAGGAAATAAAGAATTGAAAAAAAGCTAATTTATTTATGGATACAAAAGAATTTGCGGTGATTTCATAAACAGGAAAAGTAAGTACGGTATCTTTTATGTATGAAACCCGTAAAAGGCGCACCATCATCATAACAAACCGAAAGGAAAAGCAGACAGAGAGAGAGAGAGAGAAAGAGCGACAGAGCAGTAGGAAAGGAAGAAGCACATATGTTAAGCTGAATCCATTGAATATGTACAAGTCTACTATATACATATATGTACAGTACATACATTTCCATTCTATATAAATACATACTACATTTTACACACTATAAATACACTTCCCCTTGTTAACATTTCTACAAAATCCTATACTACAAATACACTGCAAACATTTCAACTACATATTATAAATATATTTGTATAATATCTGTACAGTCCCCGTATTATTCCTCCTCTTGTCTTTCATCCTCAAAATCCAATGAAAACAAAGTATTAAAGTAGATTATGCATCTGTACTCCCATTAAATAAATTTGTTTCAAAATAATATGAGCTCACTCCTTGATTTATTGCCTACTTTATTACAAAACTCTGGACTACAATGGAGGGATAATAGGCTTCGCGAGTTCATATACAAGGCAATTACATTGGTTCAGGGCCAATTCCAATCGGGAAATTACCCTGCGAAAATATGACTTGGGAAATATACCATTATAATAAACACGACATCAATTTACGACGACCGCACTCCACCTTTGACCCGCTCGCACTCTGAAAAATATTTTTTTAAAAAATATTTTCCCTTTTAAATATTTTTTAAAGAATACTCGTGAAATTAGACAAATTCGGTTTAAATACAAATAAAATGTAATCATGTGGGACTCAAATTAGTCAAAATTAATCAATAATGTAAAATTAAAATAACTCAAAGTTAGTAAAAATAACTAAAAACGTAGAATTAAAATAATTAAAAGTGTAGGATTAAATAGATATTAAATTAAATACATGTGAAATTTAAATTATAAAAATACAATTAGTGTAGAATTAAATACAGTACAGTTATTAAATTTAATCATCCAGATCCTAAATCGGTCAACCCGGAAGTTATAATTTCGGAATGAAATTAACGGTGTTGGAGTAAAAAAAAAAAGACCATAACAGCTCATCAGGAGTTCCGTCCTCCAGGAATCTAAATACCTATATAAAGAAAAAAATGGAGGCTTGATAATGCTTGATAATGAAGGCACAATTATTCCTGAAAAATTCATTAGCGGAAGACAATAACGTATAAACGAGTGTATGTAAGATCAGGGGAATTTATTTCGGTGGGACTCTGGAGGAAATGATTTTGTGTATGAGGAGCAAATCCCAGTGGTAATTGGTAATACATACATGATATAGATATATAAGGACTGTGCATAGGAAGGTAGGTAGGATGAACTCTGAACCAAGTCCGAGAATTGCAGGTCCATTGTTTTAAGGAGGATAAAGCCTTTTGGGTATATATATGTATACCTATATAGAGAACATATATAGAATCGTATATAATCGTGGGTTTCACATTTTGGGCTGAACATTCAGGGGGAGATGGAAGATAGTTAGCGGAAATGATTGTGTGCATTAATTCGGAATCAATTAGTTGTAAGAGGATTTACTTGCCATTTATGACTCAAGGCTCGTTTCATCTGTTGCGTCTCCCTCCGTATATACATACCTAATACGGATACATATGTATATAGCCATAATAGAGTCTGCATTGTTACTCTCCAGCGCGGTCCATCATATGGCTTAACCCAATTCCCTTGCAATTCTATATCATCCGATCCCCGCATTAGATTTTTACTCTTCCTGCCGTCACTCAGACTCTTGAATAGGAGCTCTCTTCGGATTTTTCCCGGGTGATTCGTCTGAAACAAAGGAGTAATTAATACACATTTTTCGTCATTGTGTTAACTTTCCGGTTTTCACTGTAGCTTATTATTCAAACTTTTCAAATCATATTTATTATTTTATTATTAACGATAATATTATAACTTTGTGAGTTGCTCATATTATTGCAAATTAAACAAATCTACTATTTGTTTTTGAAATCATATCAAGAAATGATCGAAAATAAAATTTATACTTAAATGAAATAAAAATCTTCATAAAATAAATAAATAAGCAATAAAAACAGATATACGAAAATCGCATTAAAATAGTCATGAATACATGAAGAACAGCCCTACAGCAAATTAGTTCTCCAGACTGGCGATAAAAGCTACGAAGAAAAGGTTAAAGGTTGCATGAATTTACATTAGATGGGAAATTAAGCCAGCAAAAGGAAATCATGTTCGTCGGCATTTGAACAACATTTGAGCTTAAATCTCATGTTTCCAATAACCACTCCGCAGTCCCAACCGAACTCTATAAGTATACATGACGGGTATACTATATGTACGTACATACATACATAAGGGATGATGGGGTAAGGGATAGGAGTAAGAGAGAGGGTAGTGTGGCAGATCACCCTACAAAAGGAAGGGAGACTACTAATAGGATAGTCTAAGTTAAGCATGTGTTGTTCTCTCCATATGCTATCTTATGGGATTGCAAGAACAGGATCATCATCTCCGCTGTGTTGAATAAGTGCCTTTGCTTTAATACTTTCTCTCTCTCTCTCTCTCTCTCTCTCTCTCTCTCTCCGTCTATCTCCGGCTTTAATACACTCCCGCTCACCATCTCTGATGGGTCTACATTTCACTCATTGCTAATGCGATTCGTTCCGAAAAAAGGCAGCATAAAATTGAGCATGAAATCATTTAGACGGGATGAACACTGCTCAACTACCGCCAGCCGTCAGGCCGCCTGCACTGAAATCATCATCCACCCAGGGATTCCTCCTAACAAATGAACATTCAAAAACAATCACTTCGGTATCAAACCACGCATAATTTCTCCCATGTTCACAACATTGGGCAATGAATAAAATCAGGGGGCAATCATATGTTCCTCTACAGTCAACATTATTTGTCAGGTTCCAAATCCAATGTTAATGCATATACCTACGTACACGTTACACTAACACTATATACATTATACGGATTAACATTACAACCGTATTTTTAAAAAAAAATATGAAACGTTTCAGTAAAAAATGCACAGAAATTTAAAAATGGTGTATAAAATATGTAGAAATAACTATAATTTACTTAAGAAAATTAAAACTTTATTTAAAATTAATAAAAAATACATGTAATTATTTATTTTCTGTACTTTATACATAGTATATGCATGTATGCACAAAATGCCTACAAAACTTTTAAAATAAATTATATAAAATCAAATCAAATACTAAAAGTCCATAAAAATTAAGAAAAATGCATATAAAATAGTATAAAAAGTAAAATGTCCATGTAAAAAACAAAAATAAAAGCTCAGGCATAATGAATCCCGACGGCTGTAGTATATGTACAACAAGGCATGCGGTGGTTTCAATAGTACCTGTCAAACCCAATTGAGCTTCACGGTCCACACGCCAACTGACAGAGACTGAAATCATAGAAAAAAGAAATCTGTTATTGTGAGATCACTGTTGTCAGTAAACATGTCCTTCCGCACAAGTGAATCAGCAGACTCACGAATGATTATAGGCACCACATTAATGTGTCCAGAGAGGAGCCGCCAAGCTCGAATCAAAAAACAATACTGAATACGAGGACAAACTGTACAAACGAACTTTTAAAATACGAGCAATCGGATCTTCTTGTGAGTTGCCTGGACCGGCCATGGTGACAATTACCAAGCGGTTGTACAGGGACTGGGAATTTCAGTGCCGTTGTATCTGTATGTGTAAAGTAATATAGTGAAAGAAACTTGAAATTTAATATAAAACAAAATAATTATTAGAATGTACACAAAAGAATTCGGTATCCTGATACTGCACAGCTGATAAAATTTCTGATGACCCACACTTGTTGTGAGTACCCGCGCTGTACTGTTTATAATAAGTACAGAAGTTCTGTAGATGTAACAGATTTGGGAGCGTGCAGGGTGTCGGGAAGGCATCAGATCAGAAATCTCTTAATTTCTGATCGATGTACTGAGCACGTGGCCGCCCTTCGCCACGTGCTCCCACACGTGCCGCCAATTCCATGCGTTGGCTGCAAGGGTTGTCAAAGGTGTGACTGGGAAAGCCGCAGTCTCCGCTCCTACCCGCCTCAACCATTCCCTTCTGACCCGCACTCACATCCCGTGTATATATGTACTTGGGTATGTAAAAAATCGACAAATCCAAATTTCATTAAGTCAACAGCAGCCGTCCCATTTCAATTGACAAATCATTTTCTGGTTTATCATAGAGGTACATTACAATTTATTCTCGTTTTGCTTGTAATAATTTAAATTCATAATTTTTTCTTTTATTTGCAGTTATATAAACATACATAAATATACTTTAAAATAAATTTTCAGCATTTCCCGTTAGCTGTTATTGCTTTTGTGCAATATTGCTGATTGAGTAAATTATTTCAAAGATAAAATCGCTAATTTAATTTGCAAATTCAAGCTTCTGTACAAATATTGTTTCCACGCGATTTTATTTGCTTAACTGATGAGTCAGAATTCGAAATTTTCAGTTTCTTGTTCAACAAGAATCAAGATCTTGAATTTCACCCGGATTTAGATTTTTTATTGCACCAGAATTTTGATTTTTTATTTCATCAGAAGTTTGATTTTGAATATCACCAGAATCGAGATCTTGAATGTCCCCTGAATCGAGGTCTTGTGATCAGTAAGATGTTGATATTTTGACCTGATTAACCAGAATCAGAGATGTTAAATCTCCCAACCTCTGAAAGAAACGAAAGTTGAGATAAATAACAAAAACGTGTATTCCACATAACATAAATATAGCAAAATTGCAAATAAAAATCTATTATTAATAAATACGGGCAGAAATAAATACTGAACAAGATCCCAATCCCATAGTGCTTATGGGGCTGAGAAGAAGTTGGAGTTGGGAAATTTGGATTGTTCCGGGAAAGCGCTAATAGTTAAGGCATCATTGTGAAAATTTCGGGGAAGCTTTAAAAGGCGAAGTACTTTGCATACACACAGGGAGAGAAAGAGAGAGAAAGAGAGGAAACAGAAGAAAAAGAAGAGGGTTTGTAAGTAGTAAAGGGAAGTCGGAGTTATCCCATGGGGTCATGTGTCGCACTCTCACTTTGACAGAGAAATGCTGATGGAACGCCCTACTTGAACGTCAAGGGTGCAATCCATGGAAATAAAGAAGCCAAGTTGAGCGTGTGAAGCGAAAAATATGTGTGTACTCAGCAGTGGCAGTAGCAGGAACAACAACAACAAATACACACATACACATAGGCACACTTAAACTACATCCCTGCCTGAACATTACGGACGCAGGGAATCCCACTTGTTGGGGAGTCTCTCCTACCTTCAATATACACATGGGTCTGTACACTACATTATATATACATACATACTTAATATAAGTAAAATAATACTTGCATAATATAGATATACAAAATTACATGCACTATATTATATGTATATACGAAAATGTATCAACTGATGTAGGCACAATAAAAAAGGGAGCAATAAGAGAGAGAGAGAGAGAGAGAGAGAAAGAAAAAAAGAAAAAATATCCGAGAAACAAACTCACTCGAAAAATGTACTCAAATTTTTGTTGACTTAAGGCAGTGCAGGAGTAACGAGTGCTCCAAAAGGAAACTACCTACTTGCTTATGCGATAATAAAACCTTTTACTTTACAGTTACATATCGCTCAACTTCGGTGTTTTTTAAATTAACTAATGGCTATGAGCAAATTTGATACACTATGCTCCATTCCACCCCCCATTTACTGCCGTCGTTGAATCAATTCTTATGTAAGGTTGCTCCTATTATAATATACTTTCTTCTGTACACCAGTTGGGTATGAGTATAGATATAGTCTTATAATAATAACTACACTAGTATAGTAAAAGAATCTACCGGCCACTCTTTTACGGCTTAGTACTTGAGTTTGCCCGGACCGAAATTTCTTAAGCTTTTTCTAAATTTCTTCCACTGTAATACGAATTTCATTTTCTATACGAATTTTATTTTGTGTACGAATTTCATCCGATGAGATGCTACAAGGGGCCCAGAGATCCAAGTTCAATTTGCTTTACGACGGGTCGAAAGTTCGTAAAAAAAGCTGGGAGTGCAATGGTTTTGAGGGACGAAAGTATTAGGAGTGTGTAAAAAAGGCAAAAGGAAGTGTAAAAAAAGAAAACGAAGAAGACCAAGAAAAGTTTGAAAATGTAAAGGGTTTGTAGATAATAAGAAGAGTTGGTCGGGAGTGATAGGGAAGAGGAGAGTGGAGCGGTGATGTGGTTTTGGGAGCGCGTTGATTAGAAAGACATTTGCTGGAATTCCAAGAGTATGACCGAGAGGAAGGAGGGGATGAGAGGAAGTAGTTTTTCTTGGGAAATGGATGGACTGGAGCTGAGGAAGAGAGGAGATGGACGGAGCTACGGAGGCGAGCAATGTAAGGTGATGGGCCATTCAGTGGAGTCAATAGGCGAGATGAGCTACGAAGAAAAGTCAATTTGCTCAAAAACCATTCTGGCTAAGGGTCAATTTCTGGTTTAGTGCACGCAGAACAACTATATGTCCAGTTTCCAAGGTCCATACAACTCTCCTCTGAGCTTCGTAATGTAGTTTGCTTTATACTACGATTGTCGCTCTTTTTTCCTGTAGATCCTCCGACTCTTACACTTTTGTAGCATCTCTCTACATTTTTTCAGTATCTTTCCTACACTTTTGTAGTATCTTCCTACATTTTTGTAAGTATCTTCCTGCACTTCTGTAAGTATCTTTGTATACTTTTGAAGTATCTTCTTACACTCTTGTAGTATCTTCCAACACTCTTGTAGTATCTTCGAACACTTTCGTAGTATATTCCTATACTTCCGTAGTATGTATATCTCCCCACATTGTAGTAGTATCTTCAAGTATCTTGTTCAAGGAAGATACGACGAAGTCAGTCTATGTACTGTATTAAAGGTGGACATAAAAAGTGGAGAGAGATGTTAAAGGACTATGTTACAGGACTACTACGGGTATAAGTACTATAGTATGAGGATAGATAGGTTGGGTGTGGAATGTGTAGGAAGAACCATTTGGGAACTGCCGGTATATACGGGGCTTTCCTCGATATTTTTCTACCATGCCAACTGACAATTTCAACTCACAAATTAGACCTAAACCCCTAACTCTGTCAGCGTAAATGGGGATTTATTTTCTCTATATTAGATTAAATAAGCGATTCATGGGGATCGTACAAGATGGCAAAAAGACTTGTCTCACATCCATTCACCGTCGCTTGATTCATTTGCCAGGATGCAAGGGAAGCCACCATCATCCCAAAACACAATAGCCATTCTTTCTTCCGTCTCCGACCAACAGATATGGAGAACATGGGACCTCTTACATAGAGTTCTCATGTTCCAGCCGTCACCAGAACAAGTCATTTCACACCCCACCCTTTAGCCAATGTTCCTGCGTCTGAACGGGCGCGGAACGGCCGTCTAAACTTAAATAACACTAAGGCGTAAACATTACACCCGTAGTGGTTACAAAAATCCGATGTGTCTTCTTGTCTTCCCTCAAAAAAAAGAAATTACATTTGAAGTGTCCTTTTTAAGGACAAAAAGTGATACTCTCCACGTTGGAAATTTCGTTTCGTTTCCATCTTCAAGCGCGCCTAGTCCTAATGCTGTTGAGTGTTGGATAGATATGGAAGATTTGCAACCTAAAAAAGAACAACCGATAAAGATACTTGTACATAGCGTTTAGACACACATTTATACATGTAAATTTAACTTCACAAATACAGTTTTGCATGGTAATTCAAGGTTATAGATACCCTTTATATGCTAATTCATCGTTATAAATACACTTTACATGCTAATTAATCGTTATAAATACAATTTACAGGTAAATTCGACGTTATGAATATAAGTTTTACCTGTATATCAACATTATAAGTATATAGTTTTAGCTGTAAATTCAGCGGTATAAACACATGCGGTCGGATAAAAATTGAGGATTATAAATACAGTATTGTCCACATACCTTTCCTTCCTGATAGCCGTCACTTATTCTTGTAGGAGGGGGGAAATGGATGGTACTTGTGCGCTAGCAGGTGCTTCCAGCTGTATCTATTTGCATGGATTTTGTCATTGCAATGGTAGTGGTAAATGACAGAGTTGAAATGATAATTTTGGAAGAGAGGACCCAGCGAACCTATAAATCATATGGGCCATAAAATCTGAAATAATGATAGGTTTGTCGTGACCATTGATGAGGTTTCACAAACCCACAGACCGGTAGTTATCTATTACCTCCCGGGTAATATCATGCAATCCATCTCCCCCTTCTTTACCTTAGCATTCAAAACCTGTAGTTGAGCAGCAGCAGACTCGGCATTTTTCCTGTCCACACACACACACACACACAAACATACTTACATAAGTTCTGCCAAATGAGTTACTCTTCGTCGGGAGTATTGTCGTGAGACAACCAGAGCTTCGATTTACGAGAGCTCTTCCATACAGAAAAGTACACAAAAAGCACACGGCTTCACTTTGGAGACCTTTACCTACTCATGTGCATCCATATCGTCCAACATGGCATGTCAATTTAGGTTAAAAAAATAGTAATACATTTATATACAGATGGTGGATCTGTAGTAGCACGTCGATGTACCTTCTTCCAATATATAAGGTTCCTTCAATCAGGAGTACAGGTGAGCTTATATCAGATATACTAGCCAAATTTATGTATTATCATTGTATTATATCTTAATTCTCGTACTATCTCGTCTCCTATAAACACATACACGTTGCCCACTATAAAAACAGTTTGTCTCATGGATAATTGTCTAAACATACAATGCACACATTGTCGCACATCACACGAATGCACTCGACATGTATCTTCTTCGGTAATTTATTCCGTTAAACAAGTACTCCGTACACTGTTGTGTTTACTTTACTTCAAATATCTTTCGTGCGCTTCCAAGCACCCTCGGTCTGTTTTTTAGATTGTCAGTCCTCCAGGAGAACCAATATTAGTGTCCCTTGAATCAACGAAAAATTCCCGGTAAATCATCGGTCGACAGTGACCTCAAGGAAATCATCATTTAGCGTGCCTGAAAGGAAAAGTTCACGTGTATATAAGTACATACAGTGTATGTACACACAGTTACTAGTATCCATGTTCTTTGTACCAAGTGTAAAAAAGCACTTGCCAGAGCGACGGTGGATTATGGGGAGCAGACGGAAAGAGTTTGAACCAGAAGCGGAAGGACCCTAATGATATAGGATGTCATATATAGAGTGGCCACGTGGCAACCGGTCAATTAACCCATGTCCGCTTCCTTCTCAACCGGGCTCATCCATCCCGTCCTTGTTGACCACCGGAGCTCTCTCTCTCTCTCTCCCTCTTTCAAATTTTGATTCCCATCAACATATGCAGGCGGTCGTCGTCGTCATCATCATCATCATCGGGAAGATTCTTGCTGCTCATGCAATAGTACACGAGAGAAAAGGACGGCTGTGAAATCATAGCAAAGGACATGACCATATTATTGTATAATATATTGCCAGGGCTAAAGAGTTGTTGAATCCTAAACCGAACTACCGCCCATTAATGTAATCTAATTGAGCGGATTTCCGGACTTTTCACCTTACTTAGCCAATTTCAGCCCGACCACATCATCCTCCTACCATTCATTTTAACATTATTAAGTACCTGTACATGCGTTGGTGGATACGTACACCTTTTATTATAATGGATTTATAAATACCTCGGACTAAGACCTCAATGAATGATGAACGTTAATGTCTATTTAGCTACTGATAATGCCACCCGGACATGATTTCAACCGCTGCTATGTGAGGATCCAAGTTGGAGAAACCGCAGCTCTGGAATCAGGAACTGCGAAATCATCAAAGCAAAACACTGAATCAACTTGCGTATTGGGATTTGGGAAATTAAAAACGAAATTACCAAACTATTACTATACGTATATAAATACATGGGTAACTATACTATTCAAGAATTTCCGGGATCCAGAGAAATTCATAAAGGATTTGGACGAACGGATTGAAGGGATTCAGTCATTAGCAAAACACACGGCCATTACCAGATTTCCACAAACATTCCGATTCCGGGGAACATAATATTGCCCACTCATATGTGGTCTTCCGCTCCTGCCTGCCGGTCTAAAATAGTTTAACAAAATAAATGCTCACTTTTGTAAACACAATTTCCACTTCATAAAATATTTTCCAGACTCATGGACTAGCCTCAAACTATGTGTTCCTCTCCTCCAGTGGCACATATATTCTTCCCTTTTGAACACACGTATGTATATAAGCATGCTATGCATTTATATATGTTTAGATATATATTATATTTATATGAATATATGTTTGGAAACTTCTCCAGCAGATATAAAAGCGATTTCCCTCTGTCCATTGAATTTTCAGCTACTTTCTACTAATATTTTATTCAATGCCCCACACGGATTATGACTACATGACTAATGGCTTCGTCCAACAAAGTATCGAACATGATTTTTTTTCTTCAAGTATGAAACCTCTTTGGATCCGATAATTCATGGACCTGTACATATGTATATACTATATATTCTTATGTATATATAGTATATACCAGTATACCCGAACCTTTAAAACTACCAGTTACCCAAACCATTTACTATACATACAAAGTAGTCGGCTTGCACTCTTATCCCGGATATTCTGCTCACCTGCCTCATGTTGTTACAAAGCAAATTTTACATTGTAGTTTCTATAAAAAAAAGCTTTTTGTAATGCTTAAGAATAGTTTGTAATTTTTTTCGCTCTGGAAGCCAAGCCAGAAAATTTGAAATGATATATGCGTGTTCGATCCTTTATGGAGCACATCAAAATGTATCTTATATTTTGGTCATCAAATTATCGTTGATATGCTCCTTATGTTATATTGTCCATGTAAAATAAAATTCACAATTGAAACAAAGCACACGTCATTCAAGGTGAAATACTGTTATAAATAGACTATAATAGCTGATAATAATAAAAAACCGGTCTTCAATGAAAACTTCGTGGTTCATTTGTATATGGTTTTATATAAGGGCAAGACCATTTTGTTTTTGTAGGGAAACCGACGAATCATTCTCCAAATAAGGGGATCGTTTGTCTCAAATTCCAGGTTTTTTATTATTTGTAATTCGATAAATTCGACAGTAAAGGTGAAGTAGGTGGTTGATTTTCAATATATACTTTGAATTTCTTAAACAATACTTATAAATGTTGCTGAAATAATTATTATTATAGAATTCAATATTACTGTAACTATAAATATTAATAAAAATTGTGAAAAATGCATAAATAATAAAAAATAATAATTCATATAAGTGACTCGACAATGCGGAGAAAGAGCAAAAATGAAAATCATGGTCAGGTCTGATATAAAAATTCTCCAATCAGTGGTGGAACCAAACCAGGTAAATATAAGCATTTCCCCCCGTGTTACATCTGCAGCAGGTTTGAAGAGGAGAGTTTGGTTTTGGGAAAAACAAAACACACCTGACTTTTATTCGTTGACAAGCCCGTCCATTGTTTACTCTCACTCAAAGCAAATCAATTTCGCCAATTTTCTAACTTTTGTTCGGGCTTACCCCTTTGCTTTGTTTCCGGCTTTTCATTCCGTCCCTGAATGATGATACATTGTGTACCTTGTGTAAATACCCAATCCTGTAGCTTTTTTTCAATCTGAACAATCCCGACGATGTAAAAAAAAGGCTAAAACTGTTGTATATGTATGTATACATATTGTATATAAGTATATTGAGGTAAGAAGAACAACAAGGAAGGAGGAAAAAGTGTTTTGTATGGGTAACATTTTGACTCAATATAAATATACATATGTACATACTTGTCTCCAGCATTTTATTTCAACAATCTGCTATAATTGTGCTTCAATACCTTTATACACACATGTATATTATGTCCTTTAACATTAAACTTTACGCAACTGTATTCCCGTATTTTTTTTTGTTTTACAGGTATACAGTACGTTAAACTTTTGTTGAATCAAACCTTGGCACGCTATGTTTAAAAGGCAAGTGCCGGCAACAGCTGTTTCTTTCCATGGATTGGTAAAATGTCAAACTTTTCAACCTCAGTTGCCCCTTCGACATTGTTCAATCAAGAGGCAAGACTGGCCGGGATTCAATTCAGAATTGATATCAGATTGACTGATCCGTTATTGCATCGTTGATGAATTGTTGGATAAAAAATAATGCGTAACAGTTTTTAGGCGGATCTAGCAACTGTAACATAATCTAACAATTCACAACAGGTGAGGGCTTTCACATCCTCAATAAGTGCTCATCGTCGAGCTGGCGCATTTCAATAGTATATTTGTATTAATAGTATTTTATACATAGTATATACTATAGCTAAGGTATATATAGCCCCACCGTTTAAGAGTTTGAAAATTTAGTAAAATTGAGATACTTACAGTTTTGATTTAAAAATAAGGACTAGAATTAAAAATTGAGAGTAAAATACTGCTGGAATTGATGTATTCACGTTGTATATATAGAGATGCTTGGGAACGGTGGTCCTGGAGGAAAAGGGGGAAGGAAACGGAAGAAGAGGAACTGCTACTAGATCTATATATAAGTACCTCAAGGTTCGGGTAGCTCCTGTACTAACTAAGATGAAGTCGATCCCGAAGATCCTCCTCGGACCACCACGTTTTTGTTCCGTTGCTGTTGGACTCCGAAATGAAAGAATAACTGTTCTGGTAATATGTAAAAATTTGACAGGTGTATAAGGTTATATGGGCAATTGAAGGAGGGGCAGGGTAATGTGGGCAAAGGAGGGGTTATAATGGTAGATGTGTGAGTAGGATTGCATATGGAAACCTGTAGAGAAATCAACTAATGAACCCCTAGAGCAATGAAAAATTCACTTGATGCCTCGTGGAAAAAAGCGAGAATTTCCCAACGAATTCTCTAAAGTAGCTCCAATTGAAACACAACGTGAGAAATTATAAATTTTGAATGCCAATATGAGAGATGCTTCTCGGGAACATCGCACATTGTTACAGCAGACCCTTCTAGGTCTCTCTCTCTCTCTTTCTTACATCCTTTTACTCCTCCTGTTACAGATCCCAAAGAAAATCTTCAGTGTTATTCCTTCCTATCAAATAGCATAACTGCTTTTCTTTCTTTCCCGTATTTTTCTTACCTCAGCCGCTCCATCCAACCTCCACTGGAAATGTTTGCCCCGTGGATCATGAACTGCAATGCAATTGCCTAATTTTATTCTCCCCCCTCCCGCTGGAAACAAATTCATTTCCCATGCCATTGTAATTGCCAGGGTGTATCATAACGCTTTTAATTTTTTTGATCTACTCACTTTTATAAAAGTTAGACGCTACTTTTTATATTCTAATTTCTTACAAAGATTTTTCATGCACAGGAATACTCACACCAATAAGGTCAGAGATTATGTGCTTCAAAGATAGGAAGATCGGAATATATTGTTGAAGGTACTCATTGAAACACAGGACAATCAGCAATATTTGCGTAGCATCAACAAATCAAAACGTTTTCGGCACTAGCAATGTAAACTCACAAATTCATTGTTTAGAACAAACTATTCCACGGAGTTAATCAAAACGAACGCTGTTATTACCAAATTTTAAGCCAACATTAACTATTCAAGGATAAATCGAATTTAACAAGAATAGTTTAAATTCAAAACCATAGCAGCAATTATTCAAGAAACAATTAAGACCAGGAATAATAATAACTGAAGAACAAATCAAAATCAAGAAAAATTCCCGAAAAAATGAAACCGACAAAAATGTCCGAACAAATGTGAAACCAACAAAAATACTCGAAAAAATCGAAACCAACAGCAAAAATTAATTAGGAATCAACGGCAATTAGATAGGATATAGTTCCTTGCCTAGGACAAAATCACTTCAGGAATAGAAATACATCCGCAAGTGCTACATGTAGAAACGGGTCAAGAGTGAAAACTGATTTAATAAGGACCAGGAAGCTGTAGAAAGGCCGGGATAATCAGAGTCATGAAGAGGCCGAACTCATTTAGAGGAAAAGAATTGAGAGAAACCAGAGGACTTGGAGGCATTTCCATGTTCAGAATGATTGCCTCTGGAGGTTAAAATGGAAATAGGGCTAGTAGTAGTCCGTGTCCTAAGGTCATATCAGAGAAGGTAAGGCAATAGTTATATATAGTGTATATATTAACATGAGGAAAGAAAAAGAGCAGAACTTGTACTGCTCACAACAAGGAGTGTGTGTGTATGTACAAGGGGAAGACAAAGCAGAAAACGTTGAAAGTAGAGCCAAAGATTATCTGATGAAATTTTAATGTCATTCCAGAGTACGAGGTGAATATTAAGAAGCAGGAGGAAGGACTGGAAAAGACGAGGAAGAAAACAAGGAGCAAGAAAAAATAGAAAGCAAGCATAAAGAAAGCGAGAGAGAGAGAGAAAGAGGAAAAAAAGAAAAAAGCTTTCGTTCCTTTTGGTTCTTTTACTATACACACGTTCCTGAAGGCTTCAAATAATATCCTGCATTTGTATACTCCGAATGTACGTGGAGAAGCAAGAAAAAAAACAGGGAAAAGAAAAGGAGACCCTCTGTTGCATGAAGGAAGGCTGTGGAGGTATAAGTATACTACAACCCCCGAATTCAGGGTCCTCCAGAGATTTCTTGGTGGACCGACCCCACCCCTACACCCCGTGTTTCCAACATTCGACATGGAAATTCATTTTTCTCACGAGTCAAGACTTTAACAAGACAGACATTGGCCAACCTCCAAGAAATATATATCCCTCCATTATTATACGATGCATTAGTCAAATTCCGTTTCGCCTTTTTACATGTGTAATATACTGGCTGCATTTTTCCCGTATAGAGAGACATAGATATTATGGTATTATATATTATTCTATCCCAGGCTATATATTCGAATTTGTGTGTATTGAGACTCAATTTGAGAGGACATTGCTTAGGATGCACACAAGGTTAATATCGTTATTACATATTGTACGTAGCTTTGCATATACTCACAAGGTTAGTGCTTAGAGCTTATATCGTTACAAAGGTATTGTGCGTCGGTATATTTTATCGCTCCGAAGGTTATAAAGGAAGTATTATAGACAATGTATGTAGGATGAGCGAAAGGTTAGGTTAAGTCTGGAAGGTAAAAAAGACTTAGTGACTTCACGGAAGTTAGGCACACCGGAGGAAAGACAACCGGCAGTGTGTCATTTGGGAGAATGGCTCTCCGCTCTGAATCACAATAAGAATTATGCGGGCTAACGGGATGCTTAGCCGTAACATTTATCTCAATTCCTTGCCAATCATGTCATATTTAATGTGCGGGCTCTATAACTTTGTCTCCCAGGATCGTCCATCCAGATAGATGACCGACTGGGAGGAATTGTGACACACCACCGACGCCGCACCACCAACACCGCCAACGCCGCCGCCAACGTCACATTTCCCATTCCGTCCTCCTCCATCCGTCCGGGTAACAAATCCTCATTACGGGGAATGTGAATGCTCCGCTCAAATGCTCAAAACTTTACATCCCTGGGTATGATTCCGTAGTGTCTCACATCAAATAATTAACCTCTCCAGAATTACGTATTATATATAGATATCTATATTGTATCCAGAATGTATACTTTTGTTCATTCATCCCCGTGAAGGTAATAGGATTGTGCGCTGGTGGAGTAGGAGGACTTTAAAAATTTTAGTTACTTTTTTTTGTCACGATCTTGCCCTTTCCACCTTCTTCCCTCGTATGTTTTCTAGCCCTCGTCCACTTCGTTTTATACTCCAAGCTTCATTTTCTTTCAAACTTTATTCAACTCAAACTTTATTTAACTCAAACTTCATTTATCTCTAACTTCAACTTACTCCATTTCTTTTCGAATTCTCATTGATTCTGACGACCTATTTTGTCGTCTTGTAGAGGGAACTTTGAAGCAAATTGGTGTCTACTCATGGCGTTACTTAATCATTGCAGGTGGATGTTTGTGTGTCTGTGTGTGTGGTTGTCGGAATAAAAGGACTTGTCGGCCGCGACATTTCTCAACCGCTTCTCCATAGTACTTACTTCACTTCCAAGTCAAACTCTCATCTTTAGCCAACTAATCAAGGATAAATGTAGGCTAAAAGAGATAAGAGCTGCTGGTGGATGAGAGGGAGAGAAGAGAGAGAGACAGAGAAAATGACTGAGGCAGAAATATCCAAGCTATATACATACACCAGTAGAACTCCGCGCGCTTCGCGCGCGTCGATCTACTGGTTGGCGACGCGCTTTGCGCGTCGCTCTCTATTTGACCTGAAACCCCTTGCGTTTCTTACGTTACGGAATGACACCAACTTTATAGTAGTATGATGGAGATAACGCTGTTGGAAAAGAGGGCGGTCAAAGTTCTATAGTCTCTTCCTCAAGCCTCGTCATTAATTCAGGAGCAAATGACTTGGAGAGGCCAGAGGAGGACGCATTAAATTAATTTTCCGCACCAAGAGACACTTCTTGACTGTAGCGTGAATCTGTTGACTTTGCCCAATCAAGATTACTTGTGGTCCACCAATCCGACCCATCGTCTCCATCCCTTCTTCAAACCAAACCTCCAATCTCAACCACACATCTCCAAGCCGTCACTTAAGGCAACACTCACACAATCCGACATCCCGCTGTTTCGCTCACTAAAAACCATAGCCTAGACTATATTATTGTGTAGATACAGCCTCGGAGGGAATAAAAGGGAAACTCGGTCCTCAAATATTGTACTTCCACTACCATATTACTATATACACATGGTTTTGAACCTTTCAAAAGCTTCCTCAAGCTTCATGCTCTGCTTTCAGAAAAAGGTCTTACTTATATATGTACTACTCCTTACTCTCCTAGAATCCGGCTATGGGGTTTGTAGGGTGATGGTATTAACAGTATACGGCTTGTATTATAGATGAATCTCTTTACTGAACAACGGAACGTTGGGTAAATACATATCAAGTTCCTAAATGAATATTACTAGTATTTTGGTTTTTACTCACATTTTTTATTTTATTCTCAGGTAAACCTTCCTCCGTGAAATTACTATTGGAAACGCCCACAGATTTTATCAAACATATACAAGTTTTTCAGGATTCTACACATTTTGAAAAAGTATGTGAGTAGTAAAGTAAATTAATTGAAGTGACTGTTGTTTCGAGTAATTAAAGTTTGGGAAAGATGTAAAACAAGTTATAATACATTGTTAACTTCACTTATAGGTAATGTGTTCTGTGGTCTTATTTTTAACATTACACAGCTTTGTAATAGTATTAATTAATTTGAAGGAGCACGGAATTGATGGAAATTAAAATTCTAGGCCCAGATTGTTATACTAAAAGCAAATAATAATAAGTATGAACATGTGTATAACTACACTGTAGATGTAAGTAAGTATGTATATAGATACTTCTATGTGGGTTACACAGGGACGAATATTTGTGTAAGGAAGTAGTGGTGGTGGTGATGATTGTTAGGAGGATGGAGCATCCAAACATTTAAGGTACCATTCGGTGTGCCGCTAAATAATTCCTCAGCCCAGTACATTATTCAGTGTTGTTAATGTGAGCACGCAAGCTGACTAATCGGAACTTAAATAAATTTTCACTAGATCGTTTCTATGTACAATCAGCTGAGAGTAGTAGCCTTGTCGTCGTCAATAACCAAGCATCTGTTTAATTGCTCCGGTTTTTTCCGGCAACCAGTCAGGAGTGCCTTGATTGCTGTAAGGAATAAAAGAGAAACATCGGAGGGGAGTTAGCGGACTGGAGGATTCTTTAAGTATATAAAACCTAACCTAAGATTTGCGTTTACTTAGCGAGACAGCCGGTCTCCAAAGGTTTACTACACTTTTGGCTTTGCATGGAGTGACGACTGAGGGAGAAATAATTGTCAGACTAACCCACAGCGCCGTACATATACCTTTAACATACAATAAATATACGGATGTGTACAATAAATGAACCTATATGTATACAATAAATATATATATAAATACATGTATTTCGGGTCGACTCAACATTTGACCTGAGGGTTTCAAAATAATTTCTACGTTGAAGTGACTAACTTTATATTGTAAATGATTATAATGTACCCAGGAATAGGAAGATGACGGGTTGAGACCAGGGAATCCGCAAAGACAAGCCATCCGCCAGGATTGTAGACATTAGCATGACGTCTATAATAATACTCAACTAGGAATGCAAAGCCGGGGAATCCACTCCGATCTTTCTGTTTGCTTCATGTACGACCCCGGGCAGTGTACATTTCTCCAACCCCTTTTACCACCACCAGTACCCATCGTCTTTCATTTCGGATGCATATCCAACTGTTTATATATAAATGCACAAATGTATAACTTCCAACAAATGATCCAGCTTATCATTCTCTATTTCTTGATTGTATTCAGTATATACATGATACAAATCACTGAAGTATAGTATAGACCGTACACCAGAACACAGTGGATTCTTCAATACGATAGCAGGTATCACATAACAAATTCATGTGTATAGATATACATATAGGTTATGTATGGTTTCTATGTAGGTATATAAGAATAGACATGCTCAACAGAAAACACTTGAAAAATCGGATCCACCCAGCAATTTAGTATCTACAATAAAGCGCACTCACAATGCAAGTCCCTCATGATCTATTCAATCAACAACAAAACCTTGTATATTCAAAAATTATTAGTTATATTTACTAAAAGAACAGCCTCGAGGAAGAATTAAAATCAATTTTCTACTAGATGCAATCACAACATACATAACATACATAATCACAATCACAATGCATATGAGCACAATAAATAGATACATGAACGCACTCCTTTAAACAAATATTTATTACTACTAAATTTTCAACTGTTGATTCTTCTCTCATGCTCGCCACATGGTATTTTAAACGACTGGCATTGAAACCGTTTCGTCAATAAACCGATTCATCAGCGGGCAAAAAATTGCGAGGTAGAATGATAATAATAGCAGTTGCCATATAATTGTTTAGTGATTAATGAATTAATGATTTTGGCAATTTGACGACCGTTGTTGCGACGATTATAAGTTGAATTATATCAAATCGCCTTTACATAACAGTTTTACATACCTAGGTCAAGTCTTTATTTGTTTATTTTACATGTTATTAATGCTTTACGTACCTTATCGGTCAAGCTCTTATTTGTGAATCTATTCCTTTTAAATTTTCATATTGTTTTCCCTAAAGGTCAAGCTTTTATTTGTGAATTTGTTTTATTTTAGATTTTAATACTATTTTATATGCATCGTTTTTCATTGTGATTGTTTTTCTTAATAACTGCCAAATTTATTAGACAATGAAGATATTAAACATATACTTGTTCCCCAAAGGACTCTAGTTCCTTGCTCCTTCTTCCAAGCTGGTTGTTAAAACGTAAAATATAAAACTTTCCTATAAAGCCCTGGCGCCTGGAAATGTTCCTCGAAAAACCTTTTACATCTCATGACTCAACTAAACAGTTTCTTTATGCATTTCCGTTGTAAAGTTGGTGCATATTAATTGGTACAACGCTATGTAATCAAGTGGAATTGGAACTTATAACATGATTGCGGGTGCGGTATCGAGTATCGGGCAATCAGCCGTCAAGCATGGCATCCTCACAACAACATTTATAGTGCTTTCATTGAAGAGGAGGACTTAATCACATATAAAGCAAATACGCTGTATACTTATATGCGTAACGATTAGTCCGGGAGTTAACAGAATAATAGTATTCTTTTAATTGGCCCGATATTAATTGACGTATACTACACAACTACGCTTGTATTGTACAATGGAATTAATATAGTAGCTACAAACATATGTGTACTAGTAGTGTATGATAATTTTCGACATTGCCTGCAGATAATCATCGTCCACATTCCTCTCGTTGAAATCATCAACTCCTTATACATTGTGTATAAGAGTGTGTGGTTTATTCACAGTTATTATTATTATTATTATTATTATCCTTTTATATAATTAGTACTTGCTATTACATTTATATGCGTCTGGAAATTACTGCTGTAAGTTGTAATGTAATTTCATATGTGTTCCTTATTGCTTTATATTACAGCATATTATATTGTATTTTATTTTGCCCTGCTTTATAACAACCGATAGAATATTCTTTCCCTATTGTATTTACATACAAAATGGATGCTAGATTAATATATTTCTAGTTTTTACATTATTAATGAAAAAATTAAGAAAAACGGATTTTAAATATTGAATTTTTCAGTAAATAAGCAAGGGCGGAAATTGAAATGAATAGAGAAAGCTGGAGTTCAACAAATTCATAAAATTGGAGTATAATATTAACTAATATTTACTAGTAAAAGTTTAATATAAAAAATTCAGTTATACAGGGCAAAGGGATGTGAAATAAAAACTAAAGAGTGGAAGTTCCTTCGAAGGTTACGGGCCTATATAGCACCATTATAAAATGAGGGATGATAGCAAAATATGCCTTTGTAGGTTGTAAAGACATCTGTGTAATAGGCTTTCCCTGCAGATATATTATGGAGTTGGAAAATTTTACATGCAACTTTCTTCTTTTTTTATTTCCCTTGCCCATAGTTACTATGTACCATCAGCCTATATACATGTACATGTATATAGTTGTTCCGAACAGAGGGAACTGTACGACGGAGCATGAGAAAAATAATGTAATGTACCGATGCCTGGATCATGTCTTTGACTATCAGATGGAGGGAATTTAGGACGGCTTTTGGGACACAATAAAAGCAACTTGAGTTTCTAGACGACAGTTTATGTGCTTCACTTTTTCCCAACACTTGTCTGTCTCGTAGGGACTTAAATCACGTAATGTACATACTTTGTATACATAAATGTACACATACACATGTATAAGGTCCGGAATTAAATAGGGAAAGGTCTTATCTGTGAAAATATGTATATATGCACTTAAAGCTTAATATCCTATCCATATACATATGTACAAGAACTTAAAGGCCGACGAGGACTGTAGAGAGAAAAACAGTAAAGAGTGAGCAGGAGACAGAAATAAAGAGAGAGAATGACATAAGCAGAAAATGTTATACATAGGGATGTACATATTACATGCATAGACATGTACGTACATACCTATTACTACTAGAGTGGGTTGCGACTTGCATGCATGCTCACCAGCTCCATTGAATCATTCATTAAAGATTTATGTTCAAATCCATCATGACTATTTTCAGTAAATCATCGTGAACTCTTCTTCCATGTGCAGTCAATAAGCTTATATAAATTGGGAGAAATTTCCTAACGTGTATCTACGGCGTTCAAATTCGTAAAATGTCTTTCCCGTTCCGGCGCTTTTCTCTCTTGCTACGTCTCTCTCTCTCTCTCTATCGTTTCACTCTCTTTTCGCTCCCCATACATATATTTTTTGTTCAAGTCTCATGAGTTTCGACTATTGCCACCACTGACAAAGGGAGAAGATATGAACGTTTACGTAATAACAGCCCCCTGCAAACAAATGCACACACAGACACACACAACAAACAAACATACGGGGTTGGTATGTACTTAAATGTGCATCCCAGAGACATGAAAGCACTACGGAGGCATGCAAAAAGAGGTGCACAAGAGCGACAACAAAAAGCGGCTCTTTTTTAACAACTTGGACGACAATGGAGGAGATGGAGGACGATGTTACTTCCCCCGCTTTATTCTCTCTCTCTCTCTCTATCTATCTCACTTTGGCTTCTACTACCTATCATTTTTGGAAAAAGCTGATTATTGTTACCAATTTCAAAAGTACCTGCCTAGCTATATTTCTCAATGGACAGCCATAAAGATGCTATAAAGGTGGCTAATAGGATAAGCGGCTGGGATTCAGACCCGCTCATCTCAATGTAGTATATAGGTATAGGTATATAGATCCTTTTGCAGGTGCAGAGCTCTGAAGACAAACTTAACCTCCTGCATGCAAGATTTTAGGTGGGTTTATCTATAAGATGTACATATGAGGGTCTATAGAATAGTATGTGTATAGTATGTACACAGTATGATGGTCTATAGCATAGCATGTATATAGTATGTACACAGTATGATGGTCTATAGCATAGTATGTATATAGTGTGTACATAGTATTTAGGGATATAACATAGTATGTATGTACATACTGTGAAGATCTATAACTTAGTATATGTACATGGTATTTAGGGCTAAAATAGTATGTTTGTACATACTGGGATGGTCTATAACATAGTATGTACATAGTATGTGGGTCAATAGCAGAGTATGTAGGAGTCTATAAAATAAGTAGATCTATAGTTAAAGACTACCCGTACATAAAAAAGCATGTATGTACATACTGTATTGTATACTGTCTGCAGCATACTCATTTACTCATACATAGCAGCTTTATAGCTTTAAAAGTCTGTACATGTTACACATATGTATGAATGAATACCATTACAGTACTAATAATAAGCAAAGCGAACACATGAGCATACAGATGCACAATGCCCATTACTATTACTACTTCCTTTTTTATAGCGTAAATCCAAATCCTATGAAAATAGTCCTTAAAGGATAAAGCGTTCAAACACTTTGCGCGATAAGCAATCCATAACTATCCCTGGACTCTAGACGATGGAATACTCCACTGGGTTGTATACATGTCTATAGATATAAGTGTATGTATGGACAAGTACGACTACTATAATACATTTTACTGCATACAATACACATTGTTGAAGTCTCTAAAAGCAAGATTTATTTCCTAGCCTTCAGGCTGGTATCCGGAAATGATGGAAGTCAAAAACTTGCCATTTTAGCTATCAGAATAGGTATTTGGGGGCTATGTTGGGGCATGTTATTGAGGTTCTGTGGAACTATCCATACATGTATTGGGCATATGTTTTCCATGCTAAGCACTTAACGTCATTTTGCTTGCTAAAATTGCCAAATCCTTTCTTTATGAAATATTGGTAGTAGCAACGGGCATTCTAAGGATCTACATAATATATTAGTTCTTCTATTTCTAATTTCTAGCAACATTTCCTATTACAGCCACTTACGTTCTACATGTGATTTTGAATTTGGAGGAACAAAAACGTAGCAAAAATATTATCCCAAGAAGTTGCTTTGTTAGTTAAGCTGTTCGGGTTGTAATATCGCAAAAATAGTCTTCTATATATAGAACTTGTGCTATAATACATAGGTAGTACAAGTATGGAATTGCCTACTTGGGTAGTTTAATTCTTCTCGCATTGCCCCGGATGATGCGGCAACACGGAGAAGCGGGTAGCGGGATTATGTGTTATAGTATATATGTATATGTAAGAGGAAGGGAGGATAATAGTCGAATTTGAGAGGGAAAGGACTACTGCTGTCGTAAAGGGTAAGAGTGTCTGATAAGAGGAACGGAGAAATATCTAAATAGGGTAGAAAATTTTGTAGGTGTAATTTATTGTTGAGAGTACATTGGAGGACTGATTGGGAATTGAAAAACTATTGCACACAGACTACTGTCTCCACCACTCCTTCCAACCCGCCGGTGTATCATCAAGGTCTTCAGGCATGTTTCACTTGTCTGTCCATCCTGTCCACCGTTTTACGGTCCTTTTACATTCCTTGGTATGTACAGAAGTAGTTTACATTTACATGCATACATACAGCTTTCATTTGTAGAGACATACATATAGAGAGTATTTTCATGTAGGTATATGGAGCTTTCATTTATACTTACATAGACATAGAGAGTTTGGAATTGAACGTATACATATGTATAGTTTTCATTTGTACATTTCTAGGTCCATATGTACACACCTACATCTATTTTACACATACACGTACATATATTTGCATATCTACATAGTTGCTGTATCCTTGTCTATACTTGTACATTAGCTCTTCGGATTTGACTTGAAGGAGCTTCCAGCAGTTGACTTGACTTGCTGGATGGCTTTAGTGCAGGAGTAGATGCATTGGCAGACAAGAGTGTTGTACTTGTACAGGTATGTCATTCCATGTAAAGTAGTTGTACCTGGGGCGTGTAGAGTTTTTGGTAAAATTGTACAAGGGCAGTGCTTTATATTGTGTAATGAAATGAACGAACACATGCACATGTCCATATAGATTCTCCGAACACTGTTCCCTTGGTCTTGTCGCTCACTATGGCCCATTTATGTGATGTTCCAAATTGATTTTCTCAAACCGACACTTAAGCCAGTCAATTGCAGAGCATTGTTTTTTTCTTTTTCGATGGACAACGCCGTACTTGTATTATGGGCAATATACCTACCTAGGTGGGTAAAAGCTACTCTGGGTAGATATTTTGTCTATATGGGGCATTCTGAGTCATATGTCTATAGGTATATGGGATGCATGGTGTTAATATGGATGGTCTGCATAGACGTACCTATAGTTCATATATGGAATTTAAAGTCTATATTGGATATTGCATGCCCACGTGGGGCAAGGTGAGATATAAGAAATTGTGAGTCTATACATAGTTGACACAGAAGAGTTAGTTTATATAGGAAATTGTGAGTTTATATAAGCAATTGTGAGACTATGTAAGAGATAGTCAGTCTATGCGGGATAATGTGAGACGACTACATGGGATAATGTGAGTCAGGGAGAAAGGCAAGAAAATGTACCAAAGTCATTACGACACATGCAAGCTCATAGAGCATTTTACCACTGCGTATACATCCAGTGCTTTTGCTATCTGCTTGGGAGAGAAAGAGAGAGAGAGAGAGAGAGAGAGAGAGAAAGAACGAGTGAAAGAAAAAAGAACGCAGATATAGCCACTGCTAGAAGAGTGCCATGTAGTAAATAAACTTGATTCGAATTCGAAACGATAAAAAAAACTTTTGTTTTTCCTCTCTCCTATTTGTTTTCCCGGTTGGTAAAGTAAACCTTTGGAAATCTATTTTCCTTTTTCCCAGTAAGATATAAGTGGAGTAGTATACACATTCCTGTCCTTTTGAATATCAGAGAAAAGGAGAACGTCCTGATAGCTTTTCTATTACAACTCTGACAAGACTCTGTTACATATGTCCGATTCCTTGTCAGTCAGCAGAACTTGAAGGAGTCGACGGGCCTAACATCATTTCTATGAAGAAGGCTTCTTTTATGTGTAAACAAATGCTTTTCAGGGGATTTTGAACAACTTGCTCTTTTTACGGCGGATATTTTTCTACCTTGGATTTTACCTTTTTTAGTTTATAGTTGTTATTTTCATGAGCTCTAATTTTTTTTACTATTTACAGCTTTTTTGTTAATATGCTTATTATTACCTTTTTAAACTTTATTTCCTTTTAGTAGCATTGTTTTTTGTAGATCTCGTTATTTTTTGTAAATGGTTTAGTAATTTTTGAATTTATTTGGACGTTTTTCGTTTATTTAATTTTGTAGTATTTTGTGTTTTGAAAATTCCGCATGTTGACAGTAAATTAATTTTCCAAGATTTTTCTGGCCACCACGAGTTGACAAATTTCTCACCAACATTTGATTTCCGTACATTTCCGCCATTTGATTTTCGATTTAACTAACTTCCCATCCGGCTAATTTGAGGTTAATGAGCTCCAAGGAAATAAAAAGAGAAATAATTGGGATTGTTCTACACAGAGAAGCTATAATGACAAGTACGCAGGGAGAAACATATGGAGCTGGCAGTGGTGGAATCGTGTGGATCAACATATCAAGTTCCCACATAAATTTGCTTGGACACAAATGCACGTAATTAATATGATTTGACCGAATGTACACACACACACACAACTATTTATTTGAACAACTTTGGATTCCATACCCCTGTGCCCGTTAGCTCAACAAATAGAGAGACAATCAGGGAAAAATTGACTCTTATGACTTGTCTTGGCTGGTGGAATCGTGTGTAAAGGCCATTATTTGAGAGGGAATGCAATAATATAATGTTTATAGTGAATTAAATGAAGAGAGAAGTAAATTGATTCAGGAGAGAAAATTGATTTGACAAATATATAGCTTTCAGTTATAATAGTGCGGACTTGTATGGTCGACAAACTTTCAACAAGACAAAAACCATGGACCCATTAGCCTTCCCCATGTTCCGACTGTATAAAAGTATACAATGATGTTTACTCATGAGACATTATGCGGCCGTATCTATTCCAATGTCTTTTACACCGGGACAAAACAACTGTCAAGTTTTAAGACAGTCTGTTTTACAATCATTATATATCTCCCTGTGTACTTTTGCCCTCCACTGGTCCTTCCGTTACCCTCGACTGTCTTTTCCTAAAGGTTATCAAAAAACCTGGATTTATTTGCTCCCACTTTTGTAAATATACACAAAAAGCTGCATTGAACTCCAATAGCCTTCATTCTCATTAGATTAATTTGCGGGGAAAAATTACGCCAGAAACATTTTTATATTTTACATTATTGACTTCCATTTATATTTTTCTTCATTGATTCCTATTTCCCTTTTAAATATTGCCATTAAAGGGGCAAATAGAAAAAAATTACATAGTTGCTAACACGCAAGATGACTATATAGTCAACTATACGGTTACAAGATATTTCACAAATAATCAAATGCAAAACTGACTATGTCATTTAAGACCATGGCATTTGTTTACATTACAGTGTAACTGTAGAGTGTAGCGCATTCAAAATTTCCAACTGTTGTGTATATATTGTGCTTTTACCTTTTGTAAATGTATGGTAATTAACATGTATACATAATATACAAGGGGTATACTATTGAGCTTCTTAATTTACACGACTAAGTGACAGACGAGGTGGTGCACTACTAGGAAAAGTGAATTTTCTTCTTGTTTAAGTACCTGAAATGACTGCGGAAGGTTGATTTCAGCATATCTACATATGTATACTATATGTATACTTACTCCATAGAGTTTTCCATAGAGCATGCAGTTATATTTCCATAACGTAGCACCTTACATTTTAGTGCCAGGAGAACCAAAATTTTTCCCATTCTGGTGTCTTTAGTTGAGCTAAGTTAATCTTGCTATTTAATCTACACTTTGCATGAATATTATTCCTGGAATCGAACGCAGTACTACACCAAGTCGCGTTTAATCAAATTTCGGTGGAATAGCTTTGGCTGTTGTTTTGACATTAAAATCCTTTGTACGAGCTTAAGACTGACTTAAGACTGACGCTCATATTTTGCAAAGCCTATAATGTAGGTATAAGTACTATAGATACTATATATATCATAATATAGATACTATATACTATATACATACTGTATATAGTATCTATATAATGTACAGGAGGCCATAACACTATGCTGACGATGTTGTGGTTGCTAAACTATAAACAGTTGACAGATGAAAGCTTATTGACATGTTAATAGTATTGGTTTGCAGTATTCAAAATCCATGGAGTTTCTGTGAACGATTTCTGCATTATTCAAATACGCATATACTATGATAAATACATGGGAGTCTTATTACAAATGCAGAGGGGCAATGTTTAACTGTTTAGTATTAGTTTGATGTAATAATTATTCTGATTAAAAATAAATATATTTATTCATCATTTGTTGTAGCTACATGTGTAAACATTTGTGTGAATGAAGTGTGAACCATGTGCACTTTACATATGATTTATGAATGTGCTTTCAAAATGATTTTTGGATGAAAGTGTAATTTCTTTGTAAATATATCATTTGGAACTGTAATCCTAAATATACAACGTTTTATACTACTATACTTTATACTACTACAAAACAATCCTTTAAAATTACTTGGTATAAGCTATATGTACCTAATACAGACAAGTATTGTTCGATAGCATCAAAATTTGTGGATGAAATTGGTCATGTTATGGTCAAAAAGCATATAAAAAAGAAAAATTGTAATGGAGGAAACCAAAACCAAAGTGCTTTAACAGCCTGTATAACTGCATTTTATTCCCTTGCACGGTTAAATAACTAATGTTGTCTTGGCACTCGTTGTACGAAATTCAAAGTTTAACTTTTTCTCGGTGCAAAAAGTCTACGATGTGAATATAATGTGAAAGCGGGATATTATTAGGGCGGGAATACTTACCAAAAACTGTTCATGGAAGGGAAAATGTTGGCAAAACTTGTGTATATTACAAACAAGGAAAGTATGAACAACAACAAAAAATAAGGATTCGCAACCTAGTATGAAAACATATGCAAGGTATATGGAGAAATAAGAGAAAAAAAATGGTGAAAAATTGATGGAGAAGGTGGTCGTCCCTCCTATATGTTTTTATATCTGGGTGAAAAGTTAAGCTGGGAACATTGGAAAAGGTTGGAGCTGCTGTTGCGGAGTTGAAAAAAGAGCAACACGTTAATGGTAAATTAGAAACGTCAGGCAGATTAAATAATTCAAGAGCTAAATCATGTATTTTTGAGGATTTGCTTCCTGCTTGGCCTTTTTTCCCATGTACATATGCATATAGACACAGATACGCATACAACTATTCTTCTTTATAAATTCCTATTATGTTGCTATATAGGGGAAGTTTTTTTCTCATGTATTTTTTTATATCTAGGTCTTCTACTAGGTATCTGTGCTTGTTCTTTTTGGTGTGACTGCTGATTTTATTCCATCAATGTGTTCAAATCTCTTTGGAGCATTTTGCCTCTGGCTGCTGCGAGGCGGACGACGTACTCCTCATCAAATTTGTATCGATGGACAGGTGTGTGTCCCAACTTCCCGCACCGATTTCTATTCTCCTGTAATCTGACGACAAATAACAATTTACCAGTATGGCGCACTTTTCTATTTTCGGCCTACCAACCTCTGTCCTTATCTCCACTGATCTTCCTTTACCTCACCTTAATTCTTATTGTCATCGTTGTGATCCCCACTGAATTCCACTGCCAACAAATTATACATGCCGGCAATACCGATGCATTTAAACGGCTGTTTTTTCTTGTTACATTTGTCTGCATTTTCTCTACAAATTCTTAAAAAACTGTCTCTAAAATTCTAAACTTTTTTCCCAAAAATTCTTGACTTAATTTTCTCAACTTGAATTCCTTTCCTAAAAATTTAATGATAATTTGTGTGAAATTACTAGCAAAACCTCACCACTGAGAAAATAAATAAATTAAACACAAAATTAATTAAATTCTCAGATGAATTTAAATCAATGAAGCATCTTCAGAAAGCAAATAACCCTCGGAAAAAATTTCCTGCACGGAAGTTAATGTATTAATAAAGGGGAATAAAAAAATTTGCTGCCGCATTTTTATATTCAAGGCTAATTGGTTGGGAGGAGGAAGAAATGAGAAAAATGACCGAGATGGGAATGAAAAGTGGAGTGGAAAGATAATAATAAAAACTAGCATAAGCAAGGATGGTTTTTATACTTAAAAAGTGAAGAAATGTGTATACATATGACGAGAGTAAGAGCGTCGGAGTAGGAAAGATAAATGGAAGGGAAGAGATGAGAGAACTCATAAGGGACAAATTGGATGAGAATGAATAGTAAGAGTTTCTAATGAGTTTCCAAGCCCATCGTTACAAGTCTCACCTCTCGTTGACACACGGTGTCAGATGGAAAGTTGTTAGACTTTTGGTCGTTGACAAAGTGTCTCTTAGATGAGATTTAACTAAAAGTTGGACAGTAAATTAGGATGGAGAAATTAAGGACTCTGATGTGAGTTACGCGTTAGACAATGGAACTCAATTTACTAAAGTTTTTAGTAAAAATCTTGATATGGGTCTCCTGGGGTTGGAATGTTCATCAGGAGTAAATTGTGTGGGTAACTTGTTCTACTACTGGAGAGAGGTCTACTAATCTAATGTATAAGTACGTACATATATATGGGGAGTCATATTCGAGCGAGAGGGTTTGCAGAACACAGACTATACTATATGAGTCTCTCCAAACCAGTCCTATCAACTTTTTGTCACATAATCATGTCACACTTATGTGGTGGAAGTGTGTGTGTGTGTGTGTGTGGGCTTCTCCGCTTTTGCAGTTTCTGTTTTTACCATAGCGTTCCATCTCGAGAACTGTAGGATCTATCTCGAAAATTGTGGGATCCATCTCGAAAATTATAGGATCTATCTCGAAAACTGTGTATCATCTTCCATGTATTCCATCTCTTGTTCATATGTATCCAAGGAACTTATTGCTTCCATAACTTGAATCTCTCTCGACCAAACTTGCACTTCTGTAAATATAATTCATCGCAGTATAAATTCATAGCTCCGTATCTCCAGCACACATGTACAGCTGGGATGATGTGTATGTAAACCTCGTGGATACATGAATTACATTAATGACACAAGTTCTCACTTTCCCTCTTACACTGCATGCATTTACTGCAATGATAGTTATAACTAATGTAGTACCTCATCAAGTCTCAAATGACGGATAAAATCATGTTGGCTTGATTGTCTCGCAAGTCGACAGCGGCGTCTCAAGTGTACTTAAACATGGAAATTAATCCATCGGATTGAGTTTGCAAATGTGAATCATCTTGCCGAATGTAATGTTTTCTGGAGTTTCTCACGAGACTCCTTCTCAGATTCGATGTGCTAGAGCCTCTTAAATGTTAACTTCTATGGGGTTCTTAAGTATGCCTGAGCATGTTTAAGACATTATTGCTGGACATAATTTCTTCCGCCTCAAACTTGAGAAGATGTGAACTGTAAATTGTGAACACTGGAGCTTAAAATTCTAAGAATTGTAGCTGTAGCTTCAACTCTAACTATAAGAGCCGTAGCTACGGATTCAACTCTAATAATAAGAGCTGTAGCTTTGGATTCAACTCTAATAAGAACCGTAGCTTCAACTCTTAAGAACTGTACTTTCAACTTCTAGACGCTCTCTCTACGCTTCCAGATTGAATTCTTGACTACTGAATCTGCTTTGTGCAAACAATCCGAAAAACTATCTGCAATGCATGGAATACTGTAGAAGAATTGGACGATAAGCAGCTTGCATATGGATAAGTTGACTAATATTAATGAACTTGGGACATGAAGGGATAAGTTTTAATTTCTGTATAGAAAGAGGCGTCGGTTATTGCTGAAGGGCTCCACCGTTATTGCACATTTCTGACCATCCAGAATGAACCCTTGTCTGCAAGGTAAAAGAGGCATTACAAGGTATGATTATACAGAAATTACATATGTGATCTACATATTTACAGGTGGAAGATAAAGATAGCCGCAAGTAATCATAAAGAAGCGCAATTGAGTAAGTCATTACGGGGGTTGATGCCAAGTAATTAATAATGTCATTCCATGTTAAAATAAGCGTAAATTCGTTTCTCACACTCGGTTCGTATGTCGCTGGTGGAGAAATGTTTTTCTATGCCTTGTATAGAAAATATGTACAGTATGTATATGCAGTATAATATATAGTATATGCAGTATATAGTATGTATATTTCATATTATTCTGCCTCCGTGTCTTGTTCACCTTCGGATCTTGGTCGGTTTCTACATGTACCTTCAGGATCAGGATTTCATCAGGACCGAGTCAACAACTGTAACCTTCGTTTGCATTTGTGGTCTGTTACAAATGAAAACTTATCGTCTTGCTTTTAGTGAGCTGGAGTTGATAATCGTGTAGATGTTCCTGCTTCAAATGTAGTTACTCCAGCTCGAAATTTAGGATTTCAGCTAGACATGAAGCTTTCCTAAACTCAAAGTGTAGATGGTTAAGCTTGAAATACAGATGTATCAGCTCAAAATCTAGGTGTTCCAACTCAAAATATAGATGCTATAGCTCGAAATACAAATGTTATAGCTTGGAACATGATGTTGTAGGTAGAAACATTGTTGTTATAGCTCGAAACATAGATGTTGTAGTTCAAAATATAAATGTTCCAGCTTGAACTGTAGATGTTCCTGGTCAAAATATACTACTAGAGATATTCCCGCTTAGAATGTGTAGATACTCCGGGTTGAAATGTATTCTCGTCGTGAAGAAAATGTCATTTATCCGCAGTATCCCGGGCTTGTGTAAGAGGATTCCGGTGAGGTTTGCTCCAGCTTGGGGTTAAGTGAATGGCTGAAATAAGACGGGTAAAGTTGTTAATTAGAGACAATGATTTCAGTTACAAGAAGAAGACAGTCATTCTTAGTGCAATGCTTTTGGCAAGAGTAATTGGACGTAGGGAGACCATGCTGATGTTCTGCACGAGGGAACATCAAGAATTATTCATAAGCTTGGGAATAATTGATGGGCACCTCCAAAAAGCTCTGACTCTCTCCTTCCTTCAAAATCCATGTGTCTCTCCGGCCAACAGTCTGACCGTGTCGTGTCGGAGTCTGAAAGTCCCCTCTTTTTTCCTGTCACACACTCTCCTGCCCTTTTGACTCACTTTTTACCGATTGTTGTTCCGGCGAAAAGGTAAACGCTCCACTGACTAAGAACCTTATATTTTTTTTTACTTTTTCATACTCCCGGATTCTCCTGTGTACATGTGTCATATGACCTTGCATTGCAATCAACCGACGACACTCATGCTCTACAAAAAGCTACACACACTTTTTACCAAATCAAAAATTAAATCCCCCAAAAAGTACCAACAGTTCTTATATCTTAAGCACATATACAGGATCATTCCAGTATCTTTTAAGTATACTATCATGACATATATAAAATCAAATTAAATTGTTCTCCAGGAATTTCAGGCACTCTGGAGTACGGCTGATTCAATTTTTCCCCAATTTTGACAACCTTTTCCTGTGCTACTTTCTACTCACTGAGTTGTTATTATTAGTGGAGACCACAGTGAACATCTGCTCACGTCTTTTTGCAGTTGTTTGTGCGAGTTTGTAATTCTATTAGTTCCGCACTACCGATTATCTTGTACATATAGACATACATATTCTACTAATACTACTACTAATAGTTAGATTGCAAAATTCGGAACAGAAATTGAAAGTTTAATTAGCAAAAATTGCAGACTTGCAGAATATTAAGAGACGCTTTGTGTATGAAAAACAACACTTTAAAAATACATTTAGAAGTGACAAAATACGTTTTTGAGATGAAAAATTCATTTTCGAAAATGGCGTTAACCTCTCCGGGTTGTATGAGTTTGTTACTATAAATGCTGAAAATAAGCTTTTGATATTGTATTTTAATACAGTAAGTATAAGCCGGTTAAGTTAATTGGCATGGTTGTGTATTATTGTAATAAGCTCATTTTTTTTGTAATACATTGAGGCATTAATTAAATATACAGGCAATCTATCCTGATTTCACTTCTGCGGAATCATGGAGGAAATCGTAAGTTGGATCAAGAGGAGGAAAGCATTATTATTTATTCGCAGCAATTAATGAATTGGGAATAACAATGTTTGACATTAATTATAGAGCAGTGACTTGACTCCGAGACTTTTATATTGTCAGTAGTAGACTGCCCTTGTTAACGAATGTCTTTATAGTAACTTCATATAATATATGAAAACATACATATACTGCAACAAACACGGACAAAATGCAAACATACATAATATGATACTGTCGTAACCACAATACAGCCACATAAGCTTAATACACATATTAATATACATATAAACACACAAGACATATACGGATATGTACATATGTATAAACATCCGTATAAATTAAGATTCAGAGATATTCCATACATAGGGAATAAGAAACCAAAGTATCAGAAATACAAGCTTCCAAACCGTCCCATTCCAAGTTGGTCTTCTTTGGCTTTAGCACATATTATCGGGCAGTAAGTACATATGAACATTTATTGTTATAGCATAGTTCCGACCAAAAGTCCGGCCGTCCTCCTTTCGAAACAAGGTGGATGAGAGTTTGCATATTTTAGATTAAACACCCTAAAATATGACATTCCTTCCACCAGCGTTTGACTTTCCCAATGTATTCATATAGGTAAATATGCTTTATTATCATACAAAATCCTTTGTTGAATTAAATGAAATATCCCATCCAGAGTTCTGTATATAGTTGTTAAATGTATCTACACTTTCGTGCTTTCTTTATGTATGTACGTATAGTAGTTTGCTAAATGTACAGCGATCCCAAACTTAAAATTGTGTGCCACAGTGTTGGGTTTGCAGTCTTTTAGTATGGAATTACTGTGAAAAACATATGTACATGTTTACATGTGAGAATGATGGGATTATAGTTGATAAAGGCAACTGATTTGGTGTGAGTTTTTGGTGAACATGACGGTATAAGTATATGTACCTCATTTATCTATCTAATAGGTTGGGTTTACACTGTTGCTACAATGGATACATGTGCAGATATATGTATATAGTACATATATATTGGAAAGTTTGAGGAAAAGCAGGAAGGAACAAGTATTTGGCTTATTCTTCTCCCCCTTACTTTTTATTCATTAATGTCCGCTTGGAATTACTATTTAATTAATTAAACCTGTATCCCGGTAAAATATAATACGTGACCAGGTAAAGTGTCTTATGAAATAGTAATGCCCCATGGATTTCAATTTTGTCTCCGAATGAAAAACAGGAGTTGGATGGGACAATCATCGCGGAGAGTCAAAGGACAGTCTGTAGTCTATATGTATGTATATATGGCTTTATATGCTTGACACGATATGGAGCAAAAGTTTCTGGTATACTAATGTAATTAAAAATTCCTTATATTATTCCTTATATTATGATACATAATTGTACACCCATGATACACAGTCACAAGTATATTTTTCTACCTACAATTTTTTTGGAACATTTAAAAAGTTACAACTATTATATATAACTAAGTTATTATTAAATGTAGAACTCACAGGGTGGACGGTGAAAATTGTATGTACATTTCATATATGTGTATAATATGCCATATACTATAACCTTGTAGCGCCTTTAAATCGATTTTCACTAATTTTCCCGTTTAAAATAAGACCATTATAAGGATTATGGAAATTTAACAGCAAGAATAAGGAAATTCGGGTTCAAACAACATTCTAGTAGAGTAAGTAATAATATGTAAGCAATCCGCAGATCATGATGATAATTATTTCTGGGGAACTACCCGCCGCATTAACTATGAACATGTAGGCATGTTTTTAAAGAAACCTTATTTACAATTCCAACGACTTTATTTACTCGACTGTAAAGGCAGTAAGAGGCAAAAAAGTAAAATATTATAGTTACACATATTATGTTGTCAACCTGTCACTGATTCATTTATTAACAATGCGAGAAAGTCCCCTGGCTACATTAAAATAAAGGTTTATAAAACTATCAAAATTGGAACTATTATTATATGTACTATACCCTATCCTGTTTAGCTATATTTATTTTATATCCCTGGAAACCTCTTAAATACCCATAATCATCTCCAAAATAACCTTTATCAATTACACAAACTACATTTAAAAAATTTATTAATACTCTCATCGCAATTAAAATCTAATAAAAATCAGGACAGCAAGTATTTATTAATGTAATTAAATAATTAAAGTAAATGGAAATCAGGGGCAAGTACATGCAGTTAAAATAAATTGATACAATTAAATAATATGTAATTAAATTACAAATACATTTGTTGAAAAGAGATAATATTTAATTGCAATGATCATTTAAAATGTACATACTTTTCCTAATAAACTAATATATGAAATGATTTGAATATCCTATTACAATAAATTGTTGCACAACGTTTATAAACTTGTCTCGACATAATTATATAATGTATTATTGTATCTAGTTAATTATTCTATACAAATAAAGTAATGGCTACAATAACACTCATCACTTCAGAGGTTTACAAGTAAAATTGCACATTAACTTATATCAATGAGCGTATAAAAATGTAAAGAGAGGTAGAATGAAAGCAAGATCAATAATTACTTTCCCCAATGGTATTTTTACTATTATAATGATGTATGTAATCATACACATATGTTGATCTTAAAATTATCATTAAAATTAGCATTACTAATTACTGCAGATATATTATTAAACACCTCATCCTCACCATAAAAACCAAAAAGTGCGATACTACAAAAGTCTACCCAGAGAGAGAGAGAATATAATTTTAGCACATATTAATTAATGCAATTATTAAGCATGAAAAATAATAATTAATTATCCCTATCATCGTTACATTATCAGTGTAATAGCTACTATAGACACAGTAAGCTTTTGGAATGGTCCCGATTATTCACATAATATTGGTTCTAAAAAAAATTCAATATTGACTCACCCAGTATTGTGCACCTATACCCTGCTTTTATAGCAATATTAAAAAGAATATGTCATTTTCGTAGAATATTTTTAGTTTTAGTTGCGAAGCAGTTTTTTGAAACCGGTATGAAGTAATAATTTATATATAGTGAGGCTAAAAAAGTAAGCATAATAATTTGAAGTTTTGGAAATTAAAGTATAAAGATACTCTTACTCGTATAAAAAGGAACAAAATAGTTGTTTTTGCATTTAGTATCTTGCTATTCAATGCTTTAATCATGGCTTAACACACGGTAAGGACAAACAAACATATTATGACATAAAAGGTGCATGCATCAAATTAAATGCAGTCATTGATAATGTAAAAAGGCGTTAAAATTTAGGTGTACGAACAACTGACTAGACCATAATAAATAAATAGCTAAGTGGATACGTTCCATGAGTGGAACTAAGGTCTACTAAATAAAAAATGAAAAGTCCTTCTCTCTTTTGTACGAGAAGCATTCATGTATCATACATAATCTAAACTATCTGAACAGTCGATCGGTGAAGTCACTCGAAAAATCGCTCTGATTTTGTTACCACAGATTTTTACGCACCTTTTCCCTTATATACGAACAGGTAGCAGTATTAATTATTTTTACGTTGCATTTCCGTACTATAAATACTTTTCCTATTATTTCTTGCATTAAATTACTTCTTTCACAATTTTAAACTAACTTTTTCACAATGTTACACTATATATTTTTCACAATTTAAAATTATATTTTTTACAATTTTAATATATATTTTTCACAATTTAAAATTAAATAGTTATCTTTCTTCACTTCACATTAGTTAATGATTTTCACCATAATAATATTCAACATTAAATAGTAACATTTTTTTACCATTTTACCATATAAATAATTTCTATCTATCGTTATATCCTGGCATAAATTTTACTAATATTTAAACTGTGATTATTTTTTTAAACTTAATAAATATTTCATACGCTTAACAACGCATTTTTGTTTGTTGGCCTCTTCATTATTGTGCCGAATAATCCAAAGAATTCTGACCTTCTAGCATGCACCATGTAATGTTTAATATGGCGAATTCTAAATTAATAATTCAAATACAGAAATCGTTATTAAAACATTTAATACACCCAGAATTGAATGTACACATATGTAAACAATAACACATATGCTATACCTAATTTTATCACAATATAAAACACTATTTATGCTTTTAAACGTATGTATATCATTTGCAAGCCTTGCAAATAATAAATCCTAGCGGCGTTGTATGCATTACATTATATTTCCACAATCTAGAATACAAAATATCTGCTTTTTATACATCGCTAAAACTTGTCACGTTTTCTAAAATTATATCAAAACCACAAGAAATAAATACAGATTTCACATAAATTTTAAAAAAATCACTGATAGCTCCAAGAACATAATTAAGAAGCAAAGAAACTAATAATATAGGCTTAAAAGCAACATTTTTGTGATATTAGAAGTACACTTTATTTGTCTCTGCACCACAGAATAATTCACAATCCTATAATATATATTATTTAAGTACGCAATACTGTATACTCGAACATGTTTGGCGTAACAAAGGCACTATAGATTGTCATAATTATGAGCCATAATTGTCAGAATTATCAATCCTAAATGGCATCATCCTAATCTTTAATTATTTCAGAATCAAAAGCCTGAATTTTGAACTCCATTAAACCGATTTTGTAAGTTCTACATCAGAAGATCCGAAGTTGCTGCTGCTGCTACACGTGATTATATGAATGCTGCTTTTAAAAAAGCATATCGAAACACTTCGGAACTGGTTCCATAAAAACCGGCCAAGTCCCAGACTGCATCCATCAATCAGGTTTGGAGTCTCTCGTTGTACTTACATAGCAACATGTGTGTATAAGTGTACCTATTTGGTGTGATGGTTCTTTCGTGTGCCGGTCGTCAAACGAACTTGAATATTACTTTTCATGATTATTAAGTTACAAGGAAAAATGACTGCCAATTTAGATCCGTCCCATGTGAGAATAAACTTTTTCTATATGGTAATTCGCCTATAAACGGACTGATATTTCCCCATGAATTCTTCATACGGAGGCACTCATCACTCCCGATTTAACCTCTTCTCTTCAATTTATAGGGAACGATATATACGCTTCAATTATAAGATGACAGGAGGATACAAACCTTCCGGGTGCTTAATTGGGAGAAAAAAAAACAAAATTCCTGAATATGTGAAATCCTAGACATGAATTCTATAGTAGAAGCAGAAGCTTTCATTTAGTTATTCAAGGGACAAAACAAAAACAAAAGGTAAAAAAATTATATGGAGAAGTGAAAAAAACTGTCATTCAAAATGGTAATGATATATGCATGATTAACTCACCTCTCCGATAATCATAGCCGCAACGAACTTATGCAAGTCCTCCTGAGTATTGACACTAACGACGTTCCCGAAATAAGGTTCCTCTTTACTCCTGAACAAAAAAGATAAAATATTCAATCGTTAATTTGATCCCTGACATTTCAGTCATTATCACTCAGGAACCTGGACAAGACCCATACCCATACTTAAATAAGTATGGATATAGTCACATTGAGAAATTAATTAACCGGGAAAAAATGAGATCGTGAAAACTAGTTCCGAGTATCTTGTTAATGCATAGAATATTTAATTCTTATTTATCGTATCGATATTCAGGGTAATTGATTATATAGATAGATTTGATTGTAATGTTTAGCAAGAAAGAAAAAAAGGCCACCAAGGAGGCGGCCGTTGTTGGTGGGATATTTCTTGCCTACAATTAAATGAAGACGAGCCTTCCCTACCCGGGAGCTAAGTAAAGAAAACGGAATGTAAAATAACAACATCAGGAGTAATTAAAACATCAGGAAGGCTCTGTCAGTATATAATCGTTTTTTTGCCACATGGAGCCATAAAGTCTGGATTTCAGTCCAGTACTTCTTGTGAATATCACATATTATAGGAACACAGAAACCGAACTGTGTAGCTCCAAGACATAGCTTTTAAAAGCTAAACAGGCTTTGACGATGAGGGAAGGAGGGGAAATAAAAGCGTGAGAGACAAAAACAAAACTTATCTATACTCCCCCACATTTTACCCGCAGACTAAAACCTAAGATATTGATGTCTGGGGAGGAAAAAGAAGTCGTCGAATCGTCTAAAATAAATGTAGTACTTAAGAAATAATGTATATGTATGTATACTTATTATTATAATGTGTACATATCCTTACCTCTTAAAGTCATAAGCCCTGGGAATGAATGTAAAGGAAAATCTGAAATAAACAATGCAATAATAGTAATAATTGTAAAAACATGTATTAATTAATGAATTAATTTGAAAATTGGAGACGGGTAATCAATCACCATAGGGAAGGAGAAGTTAAATTAATATAATACAGGAAAACTCACTTGGTAGGTGGAGTCCGTTTAGCTTCATGACCTACGTACCAAATTATATCTTCTATCTTCCACGATTCCAATTCCGTCGTCGTCTGTGAAACAAGATTCCATTAGGTGATTCAATGAAATAGAGAAAACCAAAATCCCCCCATCAAGAATTAACTAAGGAGCTCTTTTAATCAAAGTTATGCCTTCTTCTATGAGCATTCTTCATGTCTTATTCAACGGATTCGTGAAAAATATTATGGAAGTTAAACTTCTCCTCATCCTCTTCTCCCCTTTAAATATTTAACTTGTATAGCCGTACGAATTGAATTCTCTCACCTTTGTATCCTTAAAGTGCTTCAGTTTGGCCCCACTAAATTCAAACGCATACTTCCGGAATGACTTTGACTTGCTGTCCGCATATTTGAATTCCCCATAAACAGGAGATGGATCTTTGGTCTGTTGGAAAAATTAAACTTCCATTTCAAAAATCTCTCTATACATACATAAAAACATGTTCATAAAAGCATTTCACGGACTGAAACTTCCCGACCGTCAAAAATGTTATTTCCAGCAAAAACTTATTCAAGATTTCAAATACTTGGCTCAATACCTGTGAACTTAAAATGTTACCCCTATACATGAAGTTGACTTCAAGATTAACCACAGAAATGTAACAAACGGTGTACAAAATTTACGAACAATCATTAAAAGGTTTATTTGTATTTAAACAAATAACAAATACGCGTTTAAAAACGATTTTGTTAGTCAAGTGTCATTTATTAGAATGGCGTTATTTGTTAGTAAATAAGCGAAGTCTTAATTGTTGCTAAATTATATGTAATGTGATAAATTGTTAATACAGAAGCAATAACGTGTCAATTTGTTACTAAATAAGAGCAAAGTGTAAAAAAATCATTCCTAAATTTTAAGCAAATATTATTCGTTCAGAAATTGCAAGCCATAATAAGTGAAACCATTTACAATATTTAAGTGTATAGAGAACGAAAGTAAATAAAAAAAGAGCATTTTTAAGGAACTCACGAAGGGAAGCAGTGCTGGGTACAAGGTATTTTTCTTGAGGATTAAATAGTTGGTTCTCTTTTCTTCCTCCTCCCAAATGGACCAACGCAAGATGGTCTCAACGACCTTCTCCGAAGGGAACATAGGCCTTTCCAAGTTCTTCGAGAGAATTACTTCGTGCAATGATAAATTATCGCCGCTTCCCTTGCAATGAGTGCTAACAATGCGCTCTACTATGGATTGTGCTGTTGCAGTTGGCGTTAACTATCCAGTGAGAAATGCAAAATAGAACATTATTTATAGGTTCGATATGAGAGAATGGCTTCATGTATAGTTTACAAGCTTAAAAAAGGACTGACAAGGAGTCGAAAGGAATCAATTGTAAAGGAATACTTTAGCAAGGAAGACAATGGAGAAGGTCCTGATGAAGGAATTCTTATCATGGGGAATACAATACTACTATACTACATAGGTAGCTATAAAATATATCTCCCAGAGAGATTTCAAGGATCTATTTGGCTTGTGAAGTTTAAGGAATTTTTCTACTGGTGAGGAATAAAGAAATTTGCTGCTGGTGATAGAAATCTGTTTGCAGAAAAGGTAAATCTCAAGGAAATTTTCAGTTGGTGATGGAAATTCTCCGTTGGTAAAGTTAGTAAAGTACGTATGTATATCTGTAAAGATTATTCTACGAGGTATAAAGGATGATGAAAGTGTATAGGAAATTTATGCTGGTGAGGTACGAAGAATGGTGGAAGTATAAAGGAAAATTTTCTGCTGAGGTATACTAGTATAAAGGATCTATCCTTCAAGATAGATATAAAAGATATTTCCTGGAGAGAGTAAAGTGTGGTTGTCTCCAGTGAATCAGAATTCAAGTGTATACTTTTATTTTGTATTTTTGTTTGTTGGTTTCAATTTGGCTTACTATAACGTTTATTGCAGCATTCTCATCCCTCTCATGTAAATACACGAAGAATCTCATATCCCCCGAAGGCTTCCTCCTGACAGAGTCTAAGTGAAACTTATCGAGACCTTCCCGAATCCTTTTCTCCCTTTCAATCTCCTGAGGATCCACTCGAAACAGTATATAGTAGTTTTCAATCAGATCTCTCACCACTCCGCACTGTGCACACGCAATCTCGAACGATTTAGCTAATTTCGAAGTCTGCCGGATAGAGAGAAAAAAAATCCTCCTGAATACCAAATCAATCTGACACTCCGCATACAAATCTACTTCAGTGGAGAAGAACTGACAAGACTTTTCTCACATGTTGATGGATAACCTCTTATGTATAAAACTTACCTTTAATTCCGCACACTTTCCTCCATCTAAATACTCCGTCGCTGTTACTTTTATTTATATATAGTCTTCTCTGTAACTATTGCCTGCGTTACCTTATTAGTAGTACAGATACTCTGGGAAAAACGATATCTCTCCAGTGACTTCCTCTGGATTGATATACACTGAAGTTCTTCTCCACTGTGAGTTGATTTTTACAAAATAAAGCAGAAAAAAACAATAATAATAAAGGGAGCATGCTGGCTTACGTCCTCCACGCAATCATCCACGCTCATCAAAGTTGGTCCCCAGATTGGGGCGAGGTTATCCAAAGGCATCAAGTTCTTCTCTCGCTTCTCGTGAACCGCGTGCAGGTGACACACCAACTTTTTAAGGATGTTGTAGTTTATCTGGGGAAGTTCACTCAGTAATTTCGAGTACTCCGACATCTTGTCTTGTCTTGTCCGTTGACCTGCTGAAACGGACAGAAATCCTTACATAGAATCATGACGCAATTTTGGATTGATTGATACATTAAAATACAGCTATTACAAGTAGCATACATCATTCCTTGAAAATTTCATAATTTTGAACATTTTACTTACACAGTAATTTAAACAATAAATACAAATTGAATTAAAAATAAATATTCTGATTGGAATCATAATTGCAATTAAATTTTTAATTGCTCAATTTATCTCAAATTTAGTGAAAAATTGTGCATGCAAAATATCTCCAAAACAAACAGTACACTTAAGTACAGATTATGTAACCTGGAAATGTAAAAAAGCACAACCAAGAATCCCAATCTATTCGAAACCGGGTAACCAAACATGTCCCACCATCTATGATTCGGTAATGGAGGATGTAACGCAACGAAATCATTAAACTTGACGAAACGGTAGAAATGTGAGACGAGGGGACAGAAAAAATAAATAATTTGTCGACGGTAACGTTTCATTTTTGTTTTGCGGTTCATGTTTCTAAATAAATTGCATCTTGGGTTATTACAGTTTTAGTATTTCGCAAAATAATTAGCTTCCATTAGAAATAACCGCAGTGGTCGAAGAACGGAATTGATTCTGTCGGATTGTGAGTAACGTGGGTTACTTATACAATAAATACTACTAATACGAAAATCCCCTCAGATATTGACTTCATCAACTCATCGTTTTGCGTGACACATGAGACTTACATACACATGTACTCTATCAACATTGGTACGAACAAGTTTTAATGACTGATGCTAATGTTAGAACAATCATTATTTAGCGAGTGGTGGACTACAAATGGATTTTCCGAGTACTGTTTCCTCCGCAATTTGTACTCCCGGTCACACAAGCGAACGTTTATCCGGTTGTGGTTTTCAGGAAATCTCGTATTTACGTTACTCTTGTACTTTTAATCGCGATATGCAGAATAATTTGGTAGCACCGATGTACAAATTACCCTTAGTGATTCAATTCTTAATGATTGTACCCTCGTGCGTATCATGTATCGTTTAATTTATATTCCCCATATTCGTATCTGTAATTTAAGTTTATAATTTGGTGAACTAAATGACAACAGCGTAGCAGGGTTACAGTTATAATGGTCTTAATATTAATATTAGGTCCTACGTTTAATACAGTTTTGATATTTAGCAACCATTAATTTCAAGTAAATAGTTTCAAATGTGTAGGTTTGTATTTGTTTGTACATAAACCAAGACTTCATGCTAATTTCAAGGATTCTAAGGAAATTCTCGGGTTTTCAAGCATAGAAGCTTGTAGGTGTATTATTAATTAATTGATAAATTGGCTGATACTGTTGACACGATCACAATTGTCCAGGACATAGGAAACGCTTTGAGGAAGCAACAAAATGATGAATTAATGTGTAGCTCTACAAATTGTTGATGAAGGGTTTAAATTTTTAAAACCTCATAAAGTTGCAAAACTACAGAACATCTTTGCCGTTTTAAAGGAAATTGTTCCTAAACATTTATAAATTAGAATGGTTGCCGTTTGCAACCGACAGATGGATTGGTAGTTCCAAGATCTAACTTCCTAGATGGATCGCTGGATCAACTTTCTGGATTATAATAAAGAAAATACAAAAAGCAATTCTAACCGTAAGCAGAAATCCAGCGGTCGTACAACAGATCGGTTAGTAATGGTTCCGGAAGTGTTCGGAAGAATCTTTTAAGTGTACCAGCTACATCATGAGCTGAATATTCAGATAGAGAGATTTGCACAGACCAAGCATCCTTCTTGAAAGATTCTAACAAACCGGTGATCCTAGTGTTTGCACCACTTTGCCTGTAGATTCCTTCAGCTAGTGTTCCTGTAATGTTTTAATGATATATAATTTGTGGAATTAGTACTTCAGATATAATTTATAATCATAATTATGTTTAGGTTATTCAAAATTCCAACACTTATAAACTAAGTAAGCGATTGCTTAATGACGTCGGGTATTTTTGCTATTTTGATTATTGCTGGAATCTCAAACCATGATATGCTTACCATGCGGACATAAGAAATCGATGCATTTTGCTACAACGACTGGGACATCATCATTAGTAAGCTGCATATCTTCAAAACGAATCCCATTATAGAGGGCTGCAGAACGGATCGTCTTCTCCCAATTCGTAGTGAGTTTAGCATTCTCTGTCTGTACGTATAATATCTTGGTGATTGCATGAATGGTTAATACTTCACTATTTTCAACAAAAGGACATTCTCCGTCTTTTGAGCTTGAACCTGAAAATCAAAAATAATTAGTATATAAGTAATAAATGATGTACTTGTTTTAATTTATGAATTTAACAGTTTCTTTGTGATTTATCATTTATTTACATCTTACTTTCTTCATTAAATTCTCCACCAAAAAGCAAACTTTAATTTAATAATTTTCATGAATTTATTGTGTCTATTGTTTTTATACGGTCAAGTAAATGTTACTTACTTATTTCTCGGACTTTTCTTAAATCCAGCTGAAAATTGTCTTCCGAATTGTAGAAAGCGTAATACAATTTCCGTTCGCTAAGTACGAACCAGCTCGGTTGCCAGTCTCCAGTAAGATTTTCCTGAAAGTTTCAGAAAAGGTCATTATTTTTTGATACATCAAATGGAAATTTATATTGTTATTATTTGAATTAAAGGTCCCCAAAAAAGGTTAATAATCTGTATTTGTTAAATTAAAGATAAATGTACTTTGATGAAGCACCATCCTGCGCGATCATAGGATGAAATGATGTTAGAAGGAAAGCTGTAAGTAAATGCTTCGATTAACTTTTGCATCCAAATAGATCTATCCTTTTCGTTCTCTCCAGCTAAAATTACAGTGGAATGTTTCCCATTGCCCAGGTATAATTGGAAGCACTTCAAATCATTGGAGCTGTGACTCGTTCGATGGTCATCTTTCTTTGAGATCATAACTACCTTCTCGAGAATTATAGTATCTGTGATTTTTTCCGGTTTGTTAGGAAAGTTAATTGTTATTTTTCCTTTCGTTAAAACGCCAAATCTTTTTACAAAGTCTTTTTTACTTATCCCGGAAGCCTTGTACAGTTGAGATGAATAGTTGATATTCTCTCTAGGTACTGCTGAAAATTTACACCGAGCACTGTCAGTATGTTCGCTTAAGCATCTTGGGCACATTGATGTGGTAGTGCTGGAATTAACTGATTCTGTTGTTCCTCTTTTGCTTTCGTTGCTTCCTCTTCTAACACTTGTCTCCTCTTTTATTGCACCAAGTTTCTGCTGTAATAATTTATTACTTAGACGACGTAGAAAATTATTACTATGGCTGTCGGAGGTTTTTTGAGCGGATCTGGTGGAGACTTCTTCCATGGACCCTGCTAAGGAATTATTTTTTGATGGCGAGAACTCATTTGAATCTCGAGGGGATGAACTAAGGGGGCGGGTTGCGTAAACAGGTTCGTAGTTTTCATCTTCATCACTAATTTTTTGAAACGAACCCGTGGATGATTTAATGTCTGACGACATCTCCTTTAGATTTCCAGGAAAATAGTCCGGATTGTCAACCTCCAACCTCTGGTTCATAACTATTTCACTACTGTCCATTGTACTTATAGATGCGTTACCAGATATAATTTCTGACTCATCGTCAATGTCCTCATAATCTTGGCACAAGGGATCGAATTCCATAACGACAGAATTCCTGGTAGGTAGGCACGTACTGTCTTTGTTTCCTTTGACATTTAGAGTGTCTGGAGAAACTTTAGCAGCTGAGGCAGGAATGTTAACTTTGACAAAACCATCTTCAACAGCTACTTCGTCATACTCATTTTTCGGTTTCGTGACCGTCTGTTCGGAAACAATAGTCTCAGATTTTTCAATTGTAGTTGTTGATCCATTTAAACTACCTAGTGAATTGTATTTTTCTTCAATACGAGTTGACATCCTCGTATCATCAAAATTCAATGACTTGCCGGCGGGTGACGAAATAGAATTGAAAGATTTGCTGATAGGAGAAGTTCCTCCAGACAACCTCTTTGATGTGACGTCAGTTACACTCTCAGATTGTTTTGTGAAATTTGCCCAGTTAATTTGTGGATTCTCATTAGGATCTGATAACCCAGATTCAGAGGAAGAATAGGAAGAAATAGTTTCATAAATTGATTCACTACGAGGTTCAGACCTGCGGGGACCTTTCAAATGTTCATATTTGCTAGATTCAGGGGCTCCAGGACAAGAGTCCATTTTTACTAGACGTTTTTCAGATCTTGGCACAACCTTCTCATATTCCACTGCTGCATCATCGCCATGAGAATCACTTTCTGTGTCAAAAAATGACGATCTCTCCTGTTCTGGGGATGAGTCGTCAGAGTCGACAGTTGTGAGAGCAGCATCTTTGATGCTTTCTTCGAAGTCAGCGTCAAATGGATTGACAATTGGCCTTTTAAAAATGTTTATTGTTGTCCGTTTGGGATCTTTTTTTGCAGGTGGTTCTTTAAAACATTCAGGCAGAGTGTCATCTTCTTCGCTAGCTTCTTCCGTTGGCGTCAGTCTGGGTTTTGGCCTTGGCTTTCGTGGCACGAGCTTAAAATGCACTTCGGAGTTGTCGATTTTTGGCACAGACGAATTTTCTAATGGAGACAGAGTCTCTGAGGTACTACTAATTTGTATTGCAGGTGGTCCACCGGGAAGCTTCGTCCGGGGTTTAACTGTTGGCCGCAGACTGGAACTCATTGTGTCAGTACCGCAATCTTCTTTCAGTCTCATTAGTGTATAGAAGAAATCAGTACATAAGTTCGTGTACTTGTCCCGGAATTTTGAACTTGGGCCGTACTATTGGGAGGTTGGGAGAAGCGTTACTGCATCTACATACAACAACCAAAAATACACATTAATTTAATAAATACTTTCGCATGCATTATCGGATTTTATTATCGTTCTTTGAACTCCGAGTATTTTAATGTTATTTTCGTTGGGAATTTATGGGATTCAACGCCCTCCAAGTCTAGTACCGGCTCGACAAACATACTTTATTAATAGCCATATTAATAGCAATAACCCAATTTTTAAAATGTAATCGAAGCTCGTCATCACTAATTTTTTCCCTCGTAAGTGCCCCTCATACATCTGTATATATACTATTGTAGGTATGTTGTTTGACTTTCGAATGTGGATTTTGCTGATAGCACGGACGATGATAAACATCAGCTTGATAACTGATAACACAGATTAGTATACCGTGGAACTCATGCGTAAATATTTAGCAGATCCATTGATACCAGCAGCAGCGTAATATTCCAACATTCCACGCTGATTGAAGCGAATTTGACACTCTTATTAGTTAGCGTGACATACTAATAAAAAACGACCAAGATACAATTTAATTTAACTGAATTCCACCATCATCAGTTTGTATACTGCCGTAACTTCGCACTATCTCCTCGATCGTCAACAATGATAATAATAAGTAGTAAATTAATTACCTGAAAATAAATATAAATTCTTTAACCATATTTTAAATTCAATAACACCAAAAATTCATTAACAAAGACATTCAACTCATATTTCCCTATATATATACATATATCATATATTTACTTGACGGTGAGTCATTTACTATATACCGTTAATATATTACATAATACAAAAGAATAGATCCGTTATTTTATTAAAATATACGACAATAATACAGTTGTAGAATATGTCAACAATTAGAAACATGAATAAGAATTAAATCAAATGATATTTAAGACTTTTTTAAAAATAAAAATCACTGGCAATTATCCAGCATTGTACATTATACATAGCCATTGTAATATAACAACTCCGAAGTTCCCAATTCCCAACAGATAAAAAACATTTATGCACGAGCAACAAGTGTTTCTTCGTATAGATGCACTATGTTATTATACAGTATTTATTCATAGGTGATGACAAAAAAGACCCAAATTCAGTATCTAAAGTGTCTAAAAAGGGAATTCAAAAAGGGCTACAAATTATTTACCTCTGAGCAATAGCACGTCCACTCCAGAATTTGGTAGTCTGAAGGTGTTGTCATGCTGGCGTCTATTAATTAAATTATAAAATCCGGTCTTAATTAAATTTGTTCAACAGACTCTGGTGTGTGTGTACGGATAAAAATTATTCAAGCAAATGATATGGCAATGGCAGGATATATCGAAACTTACTATTACACGGAGAATATACACTGACGACTACACACGAATGAATCAGACGGCAAACACACACTGCTCAGATTCAATTCAACTCCTTGGGAGGGACAGGATAGTGAAATCCACTGGTTGTATATAGGTAGATAATGTTCTGGGATAAATACACACACGGATGTGTTCGTCCAACAACTAACAAATCCCAAACTTGTATCTATATTATACACTTATTACTCTGCATCCAAAAGTATTGAGTTGAGATGAGAGCATTTGTAGATGAGATGACTAATATCTCATATACTCTTGTAGAGTTCCATTCAATAGAATTATAGATTGAGTATTTCCAAAAATTATCTGCAAAATTAAAATAGAAAAATTATCATATTATTTTTGCGCTGATCTCTTTAAGGTTAAATATGTCAATTCAACATTAAATGCATACTCCCAACTTTATTAATTGTGACTCTTTAATGTCTAAAAATGTAGCGCTTGTACATTAAATGCATCTATTTAATATTAAGTGTAACTCTTTTGCAATAAAGGCATCTTTATTTAACATTAAATGTGTCGCTTCAAGCTTCAATGCTTCTCTTTAATATGAAATGCATCTCAGTTTAACCTTAAATATATCTCTATTTAACATTAAAAATGCCTTTTCAAACTTAAATGTATCTGCATTTAGCATAAAAAATGTCTCTTGAAGCTTAAATGTATCTATATTTAACATTAAAAATGTCTGTTGAAGCTTAAATGTATCTATATTTTGCATTAAAAATGTTTCTTGAAGCTTCAGTATATCTCTCTTTTAGCATTAAAAATGTCTCTGGAAGCTTAAATATATCTCTATTCAACATTAAATGTATCTCCTCAAACTTAAGTGCATCTCTTTAAGCTTGAATGCATCTCTTCAACGTTACATGGATAACTTCTTGGAAAACGAGTGAATTATGTTCGGAATGCCTGTCGGAAGTCATAGGATAGTAGGACAGTGTAATTCTATCAGATCAATTTAGCATGTCGTCGGCGAAAGATCTTTAAGTACCTTTAGGTATAAGGGTTTATAGTGTTGAAGGGATAGAAATTGGTACATTCGGATCCTTCGCTGACGATATACGAAAAACCCTCCCATCCGCTAGTTTCTGATATTTTTAATAAAAAGTGAATTTCCGAAGTAACAGTAAACTATTATATACTAGATGTAATGTTAGTTTATGCAGTATACCAATATCAGTACCACTAGCAAAACCAAGCACTTGTCGCCAAAAGCTATGTCTTTGTGACACATTTAAGCATAATATCTTATCGTTATTTCAATAATCGTGGGGTACTTTGTTAGTTTGTTGGGTAGGTAGGTATGTACGTGTGGTGTGTGGCTTCTCCCATGAACCATTTCTATGTATGAAACGTTCGCTATGGTGGCTTGTTTACTTCTTTTGTTATCATTATTGGCAAATTAGAAGTTATCGAAGAGTCACAGCGGAAGCAAAACATAGACTTTTACCCTTTCTCTGGTTTCTTAACTGTGTGATTTACTCGTAGGGTTGTATAATATACATACAAGCTTGGGTATCTACATGTATTGTCTATATATGTGCTTGTACATTGCCTTGCGTATAGAAGATACATAACTTGTCGTGGAGATAACTTGATTATAGTATGTCGAAACATAATGAAGAGTAATTCTTTAATGTAATTATTACATATAAATTTATATACATATAGCGATTGTATAGAAACCTCCATCAAGTACATGTAATTAATATTATAAACTAATCTTGTATATAATGACAAGCCATTCCCAAAAGAAAAACCACAACAGCTATCGCTTGCTACTGTTTGCATGGCTTGTGCGTTTATAATGCAACTGTACATTCATAATGAACATATTTTATTTATTGATATTTCCAAACACACTTCTTATCATTTTATATATGTATGTAACTCGTATATAAAGGGACGGATGAAATCTACTTAATAATTAGTACACTTATTTCATATTAGGAGTTCAAGCTTCCAAGATCTGCTTTCCTCATTGCTAAATAATTTTTTTCTATCAAATTTTACGTACATAATGCTACAGCTTCGCACATGTCAGCTTGGTTAAAAGGAAACGAAAGCAAGAGATGTAACGTACTGTCTACGTATATGGTATAGTTGTTCAAATAATATTATGTTTACACAGTCTTCCTGTTGTCATCAATTTTTGTCAGAGACGCTTAGTTAGCTTATTGTCCTGGTGGTATCATTTGATATTTGCTCTTGTGAACATGCTAACGATAAAAATACAATTTCCGAATGTCACGAGAATTATTGCTATGTATAATCAACTATTTATACGTACTATCATTTTTCACGTAAAGAAAAATATATCCCTCCTTGCACAAACTGCTAGTTGTCTTTTATGGATTTTTGGCATCCGCACTGTACAGATGTTACTGGTATTATACAATTTTCTTGCTGCTTTTGTTATGTCTCCGTTGTGTTTTTGCTCGTAAGTATTTCTACTTTTTGTGTATTATTGCACAAAAGTGTTAAAGCGCAGGAAGGTTCCTTTTTATTTTTATTGCACGTTAATTATCGTTTATTTTTTAAATTAACTATTTCTTCTTGCTATTTCTGCACATAACAATTTTTACTTGTGTATTATAATAATAATTATTAGTATTATTGTGGATGTGGATACGTTGCACCATTAACAGAGTAGCACCGTGTAATTGTCAGAGGGTATATGAACACCGTTCTGTGCACTGAATTTCTGATGCGGCGAAATAAGTCTGTTGGTTGTGAATGTGAAGTGTGTATTCGGAGAGTTGGGAATAAACAAAAACAACTTGAGCCACAGTTTAAAAAATCCGTATGAAGAGCAGTTAAAATGAACTTGACAGTTAACGCAGAGCCACACTGATGATTGGATGAGTAATATTAAGTTTTTTACATGGTGTTAAGTTTACATGGTGTTTGTATGTACATGGTCAGAAGAGTATATGGACGGTGTATTCCAAGCACGTTGTAGTCGCTTATTCACTTGAGGGATGACTACCCTAGACGTGTGTACATTTGTACATAATTATATTATACAGTAATATACAGTTGAATATTTTTTCCGTGTATGAATATAATTTGGACGCTCATTTATAATATTATGCTATTATAGATACTGCTACTTGCCTCTGCTATATGATGAATGACAAGTGTGTATGTGTGTGTGTGTGTTTGTAAAAGCTAAAATGCAGGAATGAACATATAATATCTACACTCTCGTCAGGGAAAAACTATATAAGTATACACAGTGAATGGGTTGAACTGAATTGTATAAATGTGATGCTCCAAAACCTACTTACCAAATGAAATGACTAACACTTTGAGGTCTGCAACCAATTGCTTTTACTTACTTCATGGATTTCAAATCCGATTGACAACTACTAAACACAGAAAGGGTTGGTGGTTACTACCATTCACTTTATGTATATGTAATGTCTAATGTCTATTACTTCTGGTTTTACTCATCATCATTGTTGTTGTATATCTCCTGTGAGAACTTAAGTCAACGTGGAAAATTTTTATTTTATATACTTATTACAAAAATGTTGGTGTTAAGTATTTCATTAAGGTGTTAAGTATATCTCTATATTAAGTAGGGGGACTATCCAGTTTCACCTCAGATTGATGGTGAGGATGATGATCGCAGATTGCTCTCAAGATGAACACTTCCTTGTTGTTGATTGTAATGATTTATGCACGAATTATTAACTGTAAGCCATCAGGAACAACACTTCGGATAGCGTTTATACTTTATAGGTATAGCCTTTTGGGATAATTTTTGTTGTACTTTGTCAAAAGCTTGCAGTAGTTGCACGAGTTATAGGAGAATACCAAAGCGTGAGAATACACGCAAAAAGAGCTTTGGTTTATATGCTGTAACATGTCAATAAAAGATTATCTATTTTGTTGGAAATGTGAGGAGAAAAGCAATATAAAATATAGAACAATGATGAAAAAGAGAAAATTTGTTGTCTGTGGTGTTTTATTTTTAAAACAAAGTAATTACTGGACTGGAAAATATTGTCCTTGTGTCATTATTTGAACGACTTGTTATATAGTAGGTGCGATATAACATTAATACCTTTCATTCCCAACCTTTTACTTAATTCCTTTTATTTCCAGCCTTCTAATTATATTATTTCCAAGTAGTTTTCAGTTATAGAAGCGTGAACTGCTGAATAATTTCACGCTTAAAGCTTAATGTATAGTCTCACTTTTTTGTCACTTCCTTCGCAAATCCCGCGCACTTCACGTTTATTCACATGTATAGTTTCACTATTGGTCGCAACTTCACGCGCGTTTCCTTCCAC